>RJWM01013361.1:0-53622 GCA_004363535.1 Dasyprocta punctata
GGTCCCACTGTTCAACCCAGTCCCGGGTGCAGGGTGGTCAGATTATATTCAGGTACTAGACCCTGGGGACACTGAGTGTCCCCAGACCATGAAGGCCATGCTCATGGAAGTGTGAGGGCAGGCCTGTCCCCCTGGGGACACAGACGCATCCTACACCTTAGGAGGCCCTCTGTGGTGACACCGCCTCTCAGGACTCCAGTGCCTGCCTGACGAGGTCTTGTGCTTTCAGTCTTTGCTGTCCTGCGATTAAAGGACACAAAAGTGACACTCCTCACCCCTGCAGCTAGAGAGCTCCAGTGACTCCTGCAATGAAGGGGTCACGTTCAGGGTATGCGGGAGGTGATGGAGCAGGATGCCTGGGAGCAGGGGCGGTGGCGCTGCTGGTGGGGCAAGCACGGGACTTGTCCTAGCTGCACAGCCAGGTCAGGGGTGGTGTCACTGTGACTAGGAAGTTCTCGTGGAGGGTGGCTCGGCTGGCAGAGTCGGGCATGGCTGCTGTCTAGGAGCGGAGCAGGTACAAGTGAGTAGAACATGGGTCCAAGGCCCCTCCCAAGCCACGTGAGATGCAGCGGCTGGGCGGACAGCAGGGACCACCATCTCTTCCTCCCCTCCCCTTCTCTTTGGGACGTCCCACAGCAGGGACGCCGAGTCCACACCACCCAGCATCGTGGTTTCTGCCCTCTTGGATGGAGCCAGGGGCTGCAGCGGGGAGGTGGGAGCCAGACCTCTATCCTGGGGTGTGTCTGCCCCCTGTCAGGAGCCCGGGAGAAGACAGGGTCTGCAAGCCAAGGAGACAGGCTCAGGGCAAACCCGCACTGCTGCCCCTGGATCTCAGACCTCAGCCTCCAGGACTGTGGGGAAGCACACTTCTGCCACTAAGCCCCCTGGTCTATGGCAGACTAAGACAGCCAGCATGTCACCCGTGCTCACCCTGGGGCGCGAGACACCTTTCAAGGGCCTTTCTGACTTCATGGCCCCTGAACCCCAAGAAGGAGATCCAACCTCATCTCCCCAGCTTCCCCAAAGTACACAGCAAAGGAAGGGCAAGGATACGGGTGGTGGAGTGAGTGAAGAGACAGCCCTTTGGCCAGCGGAGCTTTCAGCCTTGGGTAAACGCTGCGAATTGTGTTTTGAAAACTGACAGCAGGCCCGGCCCTGATATTTATGGCCTGCGCTTGCCCTTCCTGGGGAGTGGTGCTCTCTGCTCTTAGATTTATGGGCCTCGGATGCAGTGGCAGACTGACTGCGGGACTGCAAATGGCTGTGCGCTAATAGCGTGGGGAGACAGTGGGCAGGTGGTGCGGCCCTCGGCCCGGGGTCAGACGAGAGCGCTGCCCACCCAGGGCGGGGTGCCCTGCCCTGAGAATGGGTTCCGCCCCATCTTCCTCTTTGCAAAGGACTCAGAGTTCGTGCCGCATCCTCCCGTCTCGGCTGCACGCCCCGTTCTGACACGGCAGTGCATGCCACTCCTCCAAGTCATCTCTAAATTGACTCCCTGCTCCACGAGGGCCACAACACCAAGCTCACTCTCCTGCCATCCCGTCCTTTGGCCTGGGCTGAACTGTTTGCGGACACCCATCCGGCCCTCTGCAGGGCTTAGAGAAATATGGGGAAGTTCATAAAACCACTTGGACCCTCAAAGAGGGCCTCCCTGGTCCCCTGTAGCCACTTGAGTGTGGTTTTATCAAAGAGGGGGGCAAATGTCTTTCCCGGTTCTGAAAGTCTAGTGTGGAGAAGGGACCTTAGACTAAGCCTGGCCTAAGGCCGTGGACACCCAAGGCTGACCTGAGGGTAGCCTGCCCCAGAAGGACCTGCAATTCTTCAGAGGGTGCAGGTGAGCATCCCAGCTGCCCACCTGCAGGAGGGAAGCAGAAGTCCTGCTGTAGTGCCAGCTCCCCAGCACCCGGCGAGTAGGGGCCGGATCGGCTGTGTGCCTGGGTTCTGTGTGAGGACGGCCCGGGAGGAGCTTGCAAGCCTGGGCCTGGCTGAATCCCAGCCCGACTTCGCTCCGCCAGTGCTGGGCGACTCTCCTGACTCAACACCCGAACTCTCCGACCCGGCCGAGGGGGAGACGCAGACATCAGAGACGAGAAGAGAGGCGATCTCAAGCTCAAATCCCGGCAATGGGAAAACAGTTGCTTTAATGAAACACACCCTGCCAGTTTCCAGGGATCAATCCCCCTCCTCTCCGTGCAGGAGCAGAGCCGTGTGCACTTCCTGTGCACCTGGTCACCCGCAGGTCAGCGTCCAGCCCGAATGTGTCTTCGTAGCCTGTCTATAGTCCTCCCTCGGACCACAGGGACGGTCTGGGGTCCAGAGCACTGACTGGCAGAGGCCCCTTCCTCCAGGACCCTGGGCGGGGAGGCCCCCCAGGCCCCGAGCATTTCCACCGCTGGGTGCCGCACAACGCCGCACGCCAGAGCCTCCACTGCGGCCTACCCGTCTGCAGACCAGCAGAATATTCTCCCCTTCTCGTCACCGACCAGGAGCTTGGGCTGGTTCCTGGGGATCAGAGAGGAGGACAAGGGTTGGAGGCAGCAGTGGTTTCAATGTGTCCAGTCTGCTTGCTGGCAATTGCAGTTTGGGGTTCAGCCCAGCCACAGGGTCCCCAGAACCTGGAGGAGCTCCAGTCAGGGCTGGAAGCTGTGTGTATGTGGGGGGTGGGTGTGAGGGTGCTTCCCAGACGGAGAGGAGGCTGGAGATGCCCGGCCTCTGTCTCTCCTGGGTCCAGACGGCCGCCTGTCCAGAATCCAGCAGAACCCACTGCCATCTCTTCAATGAGGACCGCAGCTCCTGGGCAGCCAGCCGCCCAGCCACCCACGTGGGCATCCGGAACGCTGTGTGCTCCCTCCATTGGGGGCGCCATCCCAGCCCTCCCAGTCGAGGAGGAGGAAGGGGAGCAGCTCCCAGACTGCGCTCCCAGGCCTGCGCAGGGAGCTCCCTGTGGGAAGTGCCCCTCGGGTCACCGTGCCACTGAGTGGTGCTGACCGCTGGCTGCTCTAATTCGTGCAGAGCCTCAAACGCAGGTTCTGTTAGTGCAGGATGGGATTGTACCAGGTGTTGCCACTGGCAGTGGAACTTGGGGAAAAAAAAATCACAAAATGACAGACCTCTCTCTGTGTTTTGTATTTCTCTATTCAAGAAGAAGGGAACCAGAGCATGAGTTAAAAACCACAAGAACAAGCCAGGTGTGGTGGGATGCAACTGTAATCTCAGCACTCATGGGAGGCTGAGGCAGAAGGACGGAAAGTTCAAGTCCAGTTTGGGCCATATCATGACTCACAAAGATTCTATTTCAAAATGAAAAGGGCTGAGGATGTAGCTCAGCATAAAGGCCCTAAGTTCAGTCCCCAGCACTGAGAAAATACACACACAACGATGACAACACGGTGAACAAAACCATTTCCTACCGGCACCAGGAGCACCTCCCTGCAGCCCGAGCCTGCTCCCTGCCCACCCACGCCCACGGCGCAATGGCTTCAGTGGGCCTGGTGGACTTTCCCAGGGTGGCCCAGCTCCCTCTGCTGGAAGCTTGGGGAACCAGGCTACGCTTACCTAGACACCGCCAGAGCTGTCACTGCAGGGCTGGCCTTGCCGGGCTTTCCCGTCAGAGCGAGGCTCACATCCAGCTCCCTGCACAGGGCGAGATTCTTCTGCCACTTGTGACCTGTGGGGAGCGTGCAAAGGGACAGTTAGGACACCCGGGCACCTTCGCACACGAGCCCGCACGCGTCCACACTAACACATACACACATATTTATATTTGTGGTCAGCAACTTGCTAAATTGAGGGGGAAAATATATTTAATCTTGGCCTGTGCTGTTGCAAAGAGGGCCGTCCCAATTTAATTTGCAGGCTGTGATAGTTACATGTGCTGACGGGCCACGGATCCGTTGTGCACCAAATTGGATTTGTGTATTATTGCCTTCTAAATTGCGTGCCTAGTTCAGCAGAATTGTTCATCAGTGTTTGCTGGCTTTATGCTTAATAAGATGCCCCACAATACCTTGCTGCCAGGATGTAATGCAGCCCGTAATTGCCTAGTAAAAATAAATTGCATAAAGTCGGCATTATCAACTTATCTAAATCCTCTCACGCCACAACCCGTAATTAAATGCTGAGAATGTTTTTTTCAGAAAATATAACTCAACGATTGTTACTTCACTCGTCTTAATGACTGCATTTGGGGATGGACAGTAATTCCTTCGACATGAAGGGTGGGATGAGGAGAAGACAGCAGCTGGCGACGGCCCTGTGAGGCCACTTCCTTGGGCCTGGGGCCGGAGAGCTGCTGCGGCCCCAGCTGTCCTGGGGTGGCCACCTAGCTGGTGTGCAGCCAGGCCGTACCCAGGGAGTGTGGAGGGGGCTCAAAGGGGAAAACTGCCTTAAATTAGAAACAGGTATTTGCAAATTCCTCCCCAAGTCCAAACAACAAGTTTTCCTGAGTCCAAATCTAGGGGGTGATTTCAGAAATAACCTGTACCCATCTGGGTTGGTCCTTGCTGCAAATGACAAATAAATGAATTCCAGGCAGAAATTAGATTACATCTGCCCATAAATGCAGTAACCTCAATATCATCGAAGCTCTCCTTTTGGGCCCCTTAAGATATCCGAGGGGATGCAATAATATAGACGCCAAGAGGACACATGTGCAAATATCCACGCGTCATGCTCAATCCTGATCCCTTTCCAACAAAACGGTTTTGAGCGATATTATAAGAACATCATGCTTCCTTATTAAAGACCTCCAGCGAGTTCTCTTGCAAATCTTCACACAGATTTGCTGACTCTAAACTGTGGCCCCGTGTGGGTCTCTTTTTCCAAACCCAGGCCTTCATGCCATTTCATCCCAGCCCTTCACTGAATTACAGTCACATCTCGGCTGCCAGTGGGCCTGGGCAGTGGAAACCTGGGTCGGGAAAGAGAGTAGACAAAGGTGCAGATCCGGGACTCCTTGTCGACCTGAAACCATCTAATAATTTCCCTAATGTCGTCAGCTGCTGCATTCAAGGAAAAGACACTCTTAGCCGTGTGAGAAAGCGACAGTGATAAGCTGGATTGTGGAGTGGGTTCTGAGCTGTGCCTATTACTTTCCTGTCATCAGGGTTCTATGAGACAAGTGGTAGAGGCAATGTCTCCACTTGACAGAGGGAGATCAGGGCCAGGCAAGGTGCTGGGACAGAGCTGCCTTTCAAGCCTTGAACCCAACCTCACCACCGTGCTGATGCTGAACAGAGGATGCATAGGCTTGTCCAGAGCCAATGGAATGGCTCCAACATGACTTTTCTTTATCTGTCTATCTATCCACTCATCCACTCATCTATTCATCCACCCATCTACCTATCCATCCATCCATCCATCTATCCATCCATCCATCCATCCATCCATAATGGGCTAAGCTAATGCTTAAGCTTATTGGACTTAAGTAGGGCTTCAGAAATGGGTAAGTGGTGCCCAGGCCAAGATGGCACACAGTCTCATGCAGGTGTATTACAGAGGCATATCCTAACCAGACTGGCAACAGTCCTCTTGGTACACTAACTTAGAGAAAGGATTTTAACCTTTGCTCTCCAAAGAAGTACTGAGTTCTTGAGGCTGCACAGGACCCATTTTCTCTTCTCTCAACTGAGATGGGATAGGATGGCATGGGATAGGATAGGATGGCTTCTCATGTTCTCTGTGTATGCTGGAGAAACCAGGATCAGGGGGCTGAATATGGTTCATCTTTGTGATGTTAGTGTCCTGGGTCAGCCTAGACTGTGACACAGGTCCCTGGATGATGAAAGAAGAGGTTCCCAGCATACAGCCTAGGACAGGGTAGGGGCTGAGCCATGAATGGTCAAGTGAATCAAAGAGATGTGCACTACATGGTAGAGGCCAACTCACTGAAAGTGGCGCTGTTTTCCAAGGGCGCCCTCAGGGGCTGAGAAATGCTCTTGTGGGGGTGATCACAGTCTGGGAGGTGGAACACACAGATGGGAAACCTTGGGTGATGGGAGAACTCTCTCCAAACTCTCGTTTCATGATCACAGTTTCCTTAGGTCATGGGACCCTAGGAAGAAATCTTGGTTCTGGTCAAGACAGAGCTGGGAGAGAAGATGTCTGTGCTGGAGGAGGCAGTGTGGCCAGGGGCACCGGGTGGTGGTGACGGTGAGTTTGGCTCTGTGTTCCCAGGAGGGAGGCCAGGTGACAGCTGTGTGGCAGTGACTGGGGAAGGTTGCTCTACAGTGACTGTGGCTGCTAGATTGATTGGCAGCAATGAGAAAATGTTATGTCTGCTGGGATGCTTCAGGCAAGTTCCCGAACCTCTCTGTGCCTCGATTTCTTTCTCTCTCTCTCAAAGGTATGTTTTGGTAATAGGATTGCCCAGGATGGCCACGAGAAAGGAGAATGAGCTGGAAATGTCTGCCATGGTGCAGTCAGTGATAGTGGCCATGAAGGTGGACCAGGCTTTCTCACCTGTCTCTTATCTGCCACCACCCAGAGGGGTTTTGGCTTGTGTGGCAGTGGTTTTCTTACGTTAGGGTACCCAGAATCCCAAGCTGTATCAATTCTAACACCTCCCAGGTTTTTCCAGGGGGCTGGGCTGAGTAGCAGGATGGGAACCCACACATTTAACACGGTCCCAAGTGAAGCTCAGGCAGGGGATCCCCAGGACCACCTTGAGGACTTTGCCATGTGGAACCTGCCAGATAGAGTCAGCGTGGGGCAGACGGGCATAAGGGAACAACTTCTGCAATCTAGAGAAGCATGGGGCCCCCTCCTGAAGCTCAGGTGCCCCTGACACCCACCCACCACCATCGACATGGCCAAGGAGCAGCAAGAGTCACAGTCGCTACAGGGCTGGGTCAGGACTCTCTAGGGCTTCTCCACATTGCTTTGCACTTCACCAGGAACTTGCAATAAACAAACTGCTCTCCCACTGTCCCCAACCCTGGTGGCAATCCTGATCTCCATGATCCCCTAAGCTCTGCTGCCGTGGTGAGACAGGGCAAGGCAGGTACCTCTGGGGCTGGAGGGCTGTACGCAGGGCTCCTCTGTGGCTGCCTGCCCAGGTATGGACATCTTCACGTCCTCAGTCTTCCAAATCTGTCCAGAAAAGAGAACATGTCACGGGCTGGGGACAGGACTGTGTCTGCAGGCTGGAGTGGGGTGCCCTGAGGGAAGCGATGGGAGTGATATTTATTGTCAGCAAAAGCCTGCTCAGGGCTCCGGCTCTGGCCTGGCTAGGTCACAGCGGGAGTTTGGAAGGGTCCACACCCATCCCAGGGTCCCTAAGTCCCTCTCCCTCCCTCCCCCCACCACCTGCCCTGCACAGGCTCTGCAGCCTACTTAGCACCATGCTCCTGAGCTAGTGCCACACAGGCCCCAATGCACCACCCCGGCCTCCAGGTCATCTGTGTCTGGCCCTCCCTGGGGGCTCAGGCTGACTGCACAGGGCTCCTCTGAATGACCCAGGTCAGTCCACACCCCAGCAGTCTGCACTTTGCGACCCCCATCACGTTCCAGCCCTTGGAACACTGCTTTTCCTCATCCTCAGATCTCACTGCCCCATCTCTCTGTAGGAGAGGACTGTAGAAGACCAAGTGGACAGCTCTCCTTGAATGCAAAACTGTTACTTCCGCATTATTTAAACTGGGCCTTATCTCCATGTACTGATATGCACAGAGCTGTCTATGCTATATCCTTCTCCCTCCAATTGGCTCTGAGCAAGGCAAATAAGGCTAGCTAAGGTACTGATGTGTAATCTTAAAGGCCAACCAACAATTTCCTGTTTCCTCGCATCGTGTTTCTTGTAGTGTTCTCTGTGAAATGGTTGAACGCAGCAGGATGGCAGAGCCAGACAGCTCCAGGAATGTTTGCTGGGTACAAGCCTCAAAATAAGAGGCTATGACTTACAAATCAGAAACTGAAACAACAGCCTCCTAAATTCATTCACATGCTACCCCAATTGAGTTATGCAGACTGGTCCTTCTGCCTATCTTCCTCCCTGCTTGCTCTCCGCCCAGCTGGCTCAACTCACCTTGCCCACGTAATTCCCGCCATCCTCACTGTCACTCATCCTTGAACCCCTCCCTTCTTCATGAGATAGTAAGTTCTGGGAGAGGCCTTGGAGCAAGGCCTTTGTCTGTTTATCCTCATATGAACCAGACTTAGGACCCCTTATCTGCCCATAGCTTTGTATATGTCTTGGTGTCTTTACTCTCACTGTGGGTTGCACTGGAGGTCATAGATTGGAATTAAGTTGTTGGATTCCAATCACATTTAAATAGGATAACAAATATAAACTCTCCGGACCACGAGGAGGACAAGATAAGGGAAAACAATATTATAAGGAATTACTATTGGGTTTACAATAGAGGGCCCCATGCTTGATCTGGGCCCTATTGTGCTTCTCCACTCCCTAACTGAAGAGTCGTCCTCTTCTGAGACTCCAAGCCACCCGGTTTTGGGGGACAAGGCAGAGTGTCAGCTGTGCATGGGTGTGGCAGGCTCAGTGCAGGCCTGTGGAATGCGGCAGGCGTTTAGCTAACTGGCTGTGCACTGGGCTGCTCCTTCCTTTCATAAATCATGAAATTCAAAGGACAGTTCCTTGAGCAAGTGCTCCAGTCCTCCTGCTCCTGCATCCTTCTGCCATCTCCTGTGGCTTGTTCTTCCACCTCACCCTCGACTGCAGCTCTTCCTCCTGTTCCTGGCTCCTGGTAGCTACCCTGCTCCCCGCCCCCGCTCACTCCACGGCCCTCGGCACTCTTGATCACAACCATGGCAGGCGCCACACCCTTGCAGTTTCCTGTTTGCCTTCTCTTCTTCTGGAAGACGAGGGTCCTGATGAGAAGTGCCTGCTTCTCATGAATTGCTGCATCTGCAGTGGCTTGTGTGAAATGCCTGGCACAGAGCCTGTGTTCGGCAGGTATTGGCTTGCTGGGTGGGTGGATGACACTTCGGTGTGTAGTTGGGGGGACACACCAGTGGGTGAGTGGATGGTGGATGGACAGGTGGACAAATAGAAGGATGGACGCATGGACGGGTGGTGAATGGATGGAGAGATACGTGGATAGGTAGGCAGATAGATTAGCAGATGGATAAATGGATGGGCAAGTTGGGTTGGAGGAGTGTCACGCATCTCTCTTTTCACCACTGAGCTATAATCTACCAAATTTGACCATTCCACATTCACACCTTTGTAACAGTCTTTATCCTATTATATGCATAGAATATCATCTATATAATTTTATTTATTGACTTTTTGCCTAGAAAGAGCCTTGTCTGTCCCTTCATTTGCTGCAGGCGCCTGGACTGGAAGTGTCCCAGATGGAAACTGAAGATTGGAACCCCTGGAGGAAGTGGGCAAAAGGAAGACGAACACACTTCTTGTGCCACATCCCCACTCTGCCCAAGACACACCTACCCGCACCATGCCGTCTTGACTCCCAGTGACGACGACGTGGCTTGGGTCCCATGCTGGCCCCTCCACCATGCAGCAGCAGGTGATGGCTCCTTCCAGGCCCCAGGCTGTGGCGATGCTGGCCAGGGGCTGTCCATTCACGTCCCACAGGGACAAGTGGGCGCCCGCACAGGAGACAATGGTGCCCTGCAGCAGGGAGAGCCTGGATCACTAGTGGTCCCTCTGCCCACTTCTCAGCCACTCAGTTTGTACAGCTAAGCACCCCAAAACTGGGGTACCAGCCAGGGTACCCCAAGACCCTCTAAGACACCAGCTGACTCTTTCCGGCTGACTCACACTAATTCTTCATTCTCATCATGAAACAACCCTGGCTCTGGACACAGAATCTACACGTGGCTGGCCAGCCCGCCCCGTGAAGAGGTTCTGGATTCCATCCGGTGGAGGTCAGGGCACAGAGGTTCAAATGATGGCCCGAGGCTCAGAGCCGGTGTGAAGCTGGGCAGAAGGGACCACAGAGGGGAAACGCCCTACTGCATCGCCTGAGAAGTTCACACCCAGAGCCTCTGCTCCCCATGTCCTGTCTGTCCTGCACCCACTGGAGTGGTGGCCATGTCACCAGCTGGGGCCATGCCTAACCACAGAAGGGATAAAGTACGCTCCAGGCCCTTCCTCCAGCTGGCTTCACTGTGGCATTCCCCAAACTGTTAGGGATCATCTGACTGAGGCCAGGACTCTATCTGACACACCTCTGCCAGACCTGCGCCTGGAAGTACATCACAATTTACAGTGGTACTAAGTGTTCTCTGGGGTCTAGGGACACCATTCATTCTGGGTTTCATGGCCTCCCTTCCCCAACACATCTGCTCACCTACCTACCAACCATCATCACGCACCCATCCCTCCACCCAGCCTCATTCACTCATCCATATATCCAGTCCCAAATACATCCACACGCTCAACTATTTACCTACCCACTCCTCACCCAGCCAGCCAGCCTGCCACCCACCCACCCATCTATTCATCCGTCATCCCTCTACCCATCCCTTCACACACCTGCCCACCCATCCAGTCATCCTCTGTCCACCCATCTAATGTTCACCCTGTAGCCAAGTCTGCCTGCTGCACCACTTTCAGCCACGTGGCTCCTCCTCCCACGAGCCTCTGTCCACATTCTCCACACCCGGGCTGCTGGGTGTTTCTGTGAGCAGATGCAGCAAGCTCTGCATGTTTGGAGCCCCTCAGACCCGGGACAGGGCATCCATCCTGGGAGAAACCCCCCACTGCCACACGCTTTGCTAACTGCCTCTGACGCAGTGTTCCTGCTGGACTGTTCTTTGCTAACCAGCCCAGAGGACTGCCGTGAGGTCAGAGCCCTGCCCAGTCCACCTGGACCTGCAGCCGTGCCCAGCAGGCCCCTTACCAAAGGTGGAGCTTCTGTTCCTGGTGTATGGTGCCCACGCCAGGGCAGATGTCCCAGGGCCCCAGGTCAGCAAGGGAGGGAAGGGAAGCAGCAGCAGCTAAAGCTACACCCGGAGGCTGCACAGGCTCATCTGCAGCAAACGGACCATACGCGGGGGGTCTCTCCACACCCGGGGGGCAGCCCTCTCTGTCCCTCGTCTGCCCTTGGGGTGCTGCCACCATGCCACTGAAGGCGCACAGACACAGAAGAACCGGAGCCTTACCGAGACGTCGCTAATGGCGATGGCCGAGATGCCCTCCCGGTGGGCGGGCAGGCGCGCCACGTGCACCAGGCAGTCCAGGTCCCACAGGATGCAGGTGCGGTCCTGAGAGCCGCTCACCAGGAGGCCGAAGGTGACTGACGCTGCCAGGCAAGTGACAGCCTGGGTGTGTCCATACAGGGCCTGGGACAGGACGGAGACCCAAGGGTCATGAGAGGCACCATCCGCCCAGCCCTCTGGGTGACTCCTCACCCTCCCCTCTAGCACCCCCAGTCCCCAGCAAACAGAGACTCAGCGTGACCCGTGATTCAGGGGCTCCAGAGCCCAGCCCATGGGCATGTAGCTGGGTCAGTCCTTAGCTGGCCCAGGGGTCGGCCCATTTCCTGGGGGGAGGCCCAGCCTGGGAGACTCAGGAGTCCCTTGGTGAGCAGCCCCCCAGCCCTTCTTCCCTGCACTGTCTGAAACCTCACAGCACAGTCACTTGAGGTCTGGCCCTGCTGCCCCACAGCACTGGGGGCCTGGGAGATGCAGATTCTCAGGCTCCGCTCCCCAATCTGCATCTTCACAGACCCTCTGGGGTGGGGGGGGCTCCATGTGTTTTAACACCCATAGTTATCATGCGGTGGGAAACTCAGGCACAGGAGCCCCGAACTAAACTGGGAAGAAGGAGGAGAAGTCAGGTCATCCTCAGAAAATTGTGACTTCCAAGTCCAGTGGGTTGGGGTTCATGTCCAGTGGTGCCTCAGCTTTCTCTTGGCTGAGGTGGGGTCCGGGTCGGGGCCTGGCATGACAGGGCTGGCTCTGTGCGCAGGTCAGGCCTGGGGTACCTGCGGCCACCACTAGCAGCAATGGCAAAGACTCCACTCCAGTAGCCCAGAGGTGTCAGGGGAGCCCGCCTGAGGTCCCCTGTGCTCACCGAGCCTGCCGACCCTGGGCACCAGGTGGAGGGCACGGGGCAGCGCTGACCAGGCTTAGTGCAGGGAAATCCCCGCCTCGGCCGGGACCCCGGCTCACTCATTTGGGCCAAGGAGGCCAAGCATCATTTTTCAAAGCTATCACTTTGCCGGGTTATAGCAATTAACAGTCCTGCCGCAGATTCCCATTTGTCCCCAGTGGATCCTAATGTGTCACCAACCAGATGGCCATGGCAGAGGACGCAGGGCATCTTAGGAGCACGGAGACTGCCTAGATGAGCGGCGGAGAGAGCGGGCTCGGCAGGGGCTTCCCGATCCTCCCCCCAGAATGCACTGCTTCTGATGACTAAGCTGTGACCCCAGGGGACAGGGACAGGGACGGGAACAAGGAGGAAGGCTGCAATTCAGAGAGCAGCTCAGAGCCCAGTGCTGACCGAGTCAGCCCATGCTTCCCAGGGCCAGGTGCAGGGCACTGCCCACCTAGGCTCCCAAGGCTGGCAACGAGGGCATCAGGAAGCGCCCGACACCCACCGCCCGGACGGGCACAGGAAATGAAGGCAAGGCGCGGCAATTCGAAACGGGCTACCAATGGGCTTCTCAGTCTTTGCAGAATAATACTTCTCTCCAGGCCAACTAAAGGACCTTCATTCTAACGTCTCATACCTCACTAAAGTAACAAAAAGAAAAGAGAGCAAAAACTTCTGAAATGGGTCCTCTTCATTGATTGTCGGTGGCACCGGAAAGCTGGGGAACCGTCTTGGAAAACTGTGCCACTACTCAGTAATGCTACTCCCTAAAACTTACCATAAGGAAACATGACTCAGAAGCGAGCAGCGATTTAAGGTGCATTCTGCAGCACTGTTTCAAATAACTAAAACTTGGAAATAACTTAATTGTCTAGTTTTGGAAGAAATGGTTTATTAAACCGTGGTGCACTGACATAACAAAACAATAGAAATGTAATTTTATGAAAATACAATCATCTGGAACAATTGAAATGTAAATTATAGAGGCTGTGGAAATATGAAAACAATTGGATAGGCTGGGAGAAAATGAAATAAAAATAACTACACTAGGATCAGAGAGGTATAAATATGTATATGGGGGTGGTGGTGTGCAAAAGTGAAAAGTTTTATATAAGAATTGTAGAGAACTGTCTTCGAAATGAGTTTAAATTTCTTTTTCATGTTGTAACATCTTGAAAGATAAACCACCTTTAAGGCTGTTTATGAAACTACTTGATCCTGACTTGCTTCTCTGTCTACAGGTCAGGGGTGAACCCTGGTCACTGAGAAACCAGTGATTTGGGGGCTTCCCAAGGTCATGTCAGGCTTTACGGAGTGAAGTGTTGATTTTTGCCTAGGAAATATGAGCATATGCATTTCCCAATACTTGTGTCTCTTGATTTGGAGCCAGGAGAGGATGATAAATTGTGTTCTTTCAGTGTCAATACCAGGGCTTTTATGGTGCATCTCACTGCTAAGTGGGAGCTCAGTGTACCGGCAGGAAGGTCACCTGCTGTGCCCAAGGCCAGCCCCAGGGTCAGGGTGGACTGCCCGCTGTCCCCAGGTGACTTGTAATGGCACAGCAATACCCTTTGATTCCTGTCTTCTTTAGGTTGGGAATAAAACTCTGCTCACTGCCCACCACAGGAAACCTCTGGGATCAGCGTAAAACTGTCCTCAGAGAAGGGAGCTCACCTGCAGGCTTGCACAGTCACCTGGAAGGCGCCCCTGCCCCTGTGGGACCGACCAGCTCCTCTCTGGAGACCCCTCATTTCCTCCTCTTTACTGAGCACCCAGCGCAACACCTGTGCCTGGTGGTGGCAGCAGGGGACAAAGACAGGCTCCAGGGGGCGGCAAGTGACTTGAAAGTCACCCGGAGAAACCCAGCACCAGCCTTCATAAGGAAGCATGCGCAGTTTGGGGATCTGGGCAGGGTGAATGTTGTAGGACCGATTCCGGTTTTTGGTACTTTGGGGCTCTCTGACTGGAAATCCGACGTGACAATGACCTGCACTCTGTGCAGGAAGTGACCCCAGTGATCCTGAGGCAAGTTCACACACAGAGAGGCCACGGGATGGACAAGTAGACAGCCCAGACCCAAGGGCGCCTTGACCACTTTGAGCCTCAGTTTGCTCATCTAAAAGAGAAATCAAACTGAGAAAGTGTATACAATCCAAAATCTACAATCAATATTGTGTAAGGGTAAGACAGTGCTCCGAGAGCAGAAGTAATTGGGATAGGGGAAAGGAGGAAAGAAGGAAGGGAAAAGGGAAAAGACATAAATTTGTGTATATGTATACATAAGATAGCTAAAATGACTATACTACTAAATGTATTAGTTACTGAAAAAGAACAGTTAATATTCATATGATGAGATCAATTTTACAAGTCTATATCTGCAACAATCTAAACAACCCTTTTGAAGGTAACGATATGCAATATTGCAACCATTATCAAATTCCTATCGTCTTGTTTTGTAAACCTATAATGTTATTGTATTGGATTTGTTGTCGTCGTTTCTTTTTTGCTTTTTGTCTTTCTTTTCTATGTCTTTTTTCTCTTAAATAAAAATAAAAAATAAAAAATAAAAATAAAAATTAAAAAAAAAAAAGAAATCACAGCCCCTGCTTCATGGCGCCTGTAGCGGCCTGGGGGCATCCTGAGTAGCTCCACCCAGCCACCCCAGGAAGAGTGGGTTTCAGGAACAGGCCCCAGAGCTCCACCTGGTCCTGTGGCTGGTCCTGCTCCTGCCAGGGCCACATCCCTCTCAAACAGTCCCACTTTCCCTTGCATGGGCCATTTCTTCATTTCTTGGTGCCACCATGAAAGCAGGGACAATAGTGACACTGATTTTAGCAGGCTGCTGGGAGTCGCAATATTTATCAAAGTGTCTAACATGGCATAGTGGGCAGTCCGTGGGAGTTGCTCAGGCAGCAGTATCAGGTGCAGGAGACCGGACCCCACTGGCCCTGGTGTAAACGGAAGGGGCTGCAACTCACACTGAGCTGTGGGCCTCCCTAGAGTGACAGATGGTGTCCACCTGCTGGTCTTCACTGCGTTCCTTGCTCCTGAGTCAGGGCCCTCATGGAGCAGGAAGCCAGATGTGATCAGGCACCACACACGGCCAAGGGAGCACACCTGCTCTAGGTACTGCACCCACTCAGGGCACGGACCTGCCCAGGATCATACACCTGCTCCGTGTCCATACCTGCAGGGCTCCCCGTGCTGGACCACCTACCTGCCGGAGATGCAGACCTTTCGGGCGGCCTTTGACAACACTGAGCTCCCACACGCACACCACAGCACTGGCCCCAGAGGTGACGATCACTGTGGGTGATGGGCACACAGCGCACAGACAAAGGCCCCAGGCAGCCAGATTCTCGAAGGTCATCAGGACCTGTGCAGAAGGAGCAGGCACTGGAGTGGGGCCAGCAGAGCCCAGGAAAGCAGGACAGAGTGAAGGGGATGCTGGTGAGGCTGGGTGCCTTGGGACCTGTGCTCAGGCCCAGGTATAACAAATCCAGGCCACTCTGGAAGAGCAGCTTCTTCCTTATTGGTGGGAAAGAGAAGCAACAGTAACCTAGGGTGTGAAAAATCCCATGAGCACCAGGGGCAGTAGCTCAGCCTGAGGTGGTGGGGACAGAGTTCAGGAGAAGGTGCCGGGGGTGATAGCCACACTGCCTCAGCTGGAAGAGCCAGGCTGGGGGAAGGAGCACAGAGGGTCAGGAGTCCGTTGGGTGTGATGTGGTGGCTGGGGACAAAGCAGAGACAAAAAGCCAGGGTTGCAGTGCTGGCACTGGGGCAGCTGAACACTCAGCATGATTCTAAGTCTACACACTGCCCAGGGCGGCAGAAGTCCCCGACTTTGCACGGAGATGGAGGGTGCATCTGGATGAGCTCCAGGTAGCCACACAGCTGGCCAGACTCCCTCTGGAGGTGACCCTGTGCACGGCCAGCCTGCAAGCTCCATGCCATAGGACAGTGGGTTGAGGTCTTGCTCAGAAAGGGTCTTTGAGGGACCCCAGAAGCCCCTGTCTCCTAGGCAGACACAACCTTGTCCTCCGACCTCTGAGGTCAGTGGGAGGGAGACTGTGGCTACTCACCTTGTCAGAGCCATAGGTTCCCAGGCAGCAGCTGAAGTCATCAAACCCCCAGCTGAAAATTCTGTTCCACGTAGGAGGCAGCAGCACCTTGTTCTTCTCTACCGCCAGGATGTTCTTCTCGGTGGCGATGATGTGACCGATGGCCCCTTTGGGAGACTCCGATCCTAGAGAGAAAAGGAACATATCTGCCCACCAGTCAGTATGGTGGAAACTGAGGCTGACTGCAGCTGAGTCACTGCCACAAACTAAGGCCCTCTCCTTGGTTGCTCTCTGACCAAGGTTTTGTAAGCAAAGGTACAGGTGACTCAACTTGACTGCATTCAGAGACTCCCTGGAGAGGTAATTGACTGTAGGGGTGCCAACCTCATCCATGAGTTAACCCATCACTCAGTTCATGGCTTAGATGGGTTATTAGGAGGAAAGACCAGACTGGAATAAATAGTTACAGAGTGTGGCCTTTGGGACTAGATCTGTCTCTTGCTCCCTGCTTCCCAGCTGCCATAAAGCAAGAAGCTTTATCCTGCCACACCCTCCCACCATGATGTTTTTGCCTTGGAGCTGGACAACCATGGACCAAACCCTCTGAAACCATGAGCCACATTAAACCTCTCCTCCTTTAAATTGTGGGTGTCAGGTATTTTGTCTCAATGGTGGGAAAGCTAACTAACACACAGGAGAAGAGCCCAGGCTGTCTGTAGAGGCAGACAACACCAGGCCATAAGAACCTGAGGGGATTCTGTCCTCCCTGCCCTTCTGGGAGGGGGGCCCCAGGTGGGTGACACAACTCTGATCCATCAAGAAGCCCCTATCTCCAGCCCAAGGATGGCTCAGAGCTAGGATCTGCTGCTTAGCAGTCTGCTCCAAACTTGCTTATCATGGGCACATCACTCTAGCCCTGCTACACTGGTTCCCATCTGCAGAGTGGAGGTAATGGGTCCATCAGCATGCACCTCCAGCAGAGGATACTGAGACTGCACCCCACACACACCCGTTAAGATATCTTCCTTCCTCCTGGTGGTGCCGCTGCCTGTGCTAGTGAGATTGGAGAACTTGCTTTTCTTGACTGCCCCCCACCACAGTTGGAAAGCAGTTAGTCTGGGGCTCCCTACAGCCTTCTGTCCAGGCGAATGGTCTCAGCTATGGGTTGCAGACCTATGTGGGTGCTCAGAGCAACAGTGACTGTGGTGCAAATGTTGCACCCTTACCTCAGGACACTTGTGACTTCCCCTCTAGCTTTGGAGGGTAGGAAGGATATGTGTATATGAGAGAGAGAAAGAGAGAGACAGAGAGAGAAAGAGAAAGAGCGATGAAGGAGAGGGAGAAAGGGAGGAAGGTAGCATAATATGTGGATTATTTTCATAGTCTCAGGGATTAAACCTAGTGCCTTTATACTGAGCTACAGCCTCAGACCTTTTAATTTTTTATTTTGATATGGGGTCTTGCTAAGTCCCTAAATTTCCCAGGGTGGACTTGAACTTGCAATCCTCCTAACTCAGACCTCCAGAATACTGAGATTACAGGCATGCACCACTGCACCAGCCTGCTGGAATACAGATTTGTAAGTGTGTGTACACATAGGAGGCAGAGGTGTGTGTATTTGAGGTAGGCAGACAGACAGACAGACATCTGACTGAGAGGACCCAGGAGCCTCCAGAGCAGAGGCCTCCCGGTTGCCCACTGTGTTTGCAGACGCATTCATCTCAAGCTGGACTTGGGCACCTGGCTGAGTCCACATCCTGGAAGCTTCAAAGGAGCTGTGCAGGGCCAGACACTCACCTTTGACAGTGACCTGGGTGGGCTTCAGCGACTGCAGGTTGTGCAGGAAGGGCTGTGGGTGACTGGGCAGGCTGGCAGGTGTGGCCATGTCCCTCCCGGATGGAGGCCTCCCCGTGGCGTTCCTGGCCGGGTGGGGCTTGGTGAAGAGCTGGAGAGGAGCATACAGCATGTGGGCATCAGTGTCCCGCCCAGGCACTGTCCCTGGGCTTTCCTGGACAGTGCTGGAGCTGAGCTGATGACAGGCCTGGGGCTCAGGACAGCTACCCCTGCCAACCCCCTTCTCCCCTACTGCCTGACCAGGGAGCAACCGTAGTCCCTGGAGAGCCGCCTTCTGTATTCTGGGGTCCCTGCCCTGCTTAGATCCTGGGCACCCTTCACGCACTTGAGGGAATAATTTCTCCTGGTTTTATTCCCTCCTTTCAAGCTGCTCAAAGGCTCATCCATCCAGGAGTCAGCGTGGAGCTCTTCAGCTGCCCCCATCCAAATGTCCCCAAGCAGGTGGGTCCTGTCAGCGGCCTTGTGCTCACATCCCCCGGATCTCTCCCATCAAACCGTCCCCAAGGCCAAATTCTCTGCACGGCTGGGCACACCGCAGGTGTGAGGCTGCACCGCCTGGCTCAGGCCCTCCCTCTGGCCCGGGTGTGCGCACCCAGCTCCGGTCCCACCTGCCCTCTCCACTGTCTCCTGCACTCCCACACGGAAACAGCTGCCGGGGACACTGTGGAAGGAACCACGGTGGGAGCTGGTCCCTGCTGGGACATGGGTAGAGTCAGGGGTCAAGTTCAAGTTCAGCTTCTCAGAACAGCCTCAGCTGTTCTCAGTTACAGACTTTGATCGAATGCTAAACCATCCGGAACTGGGTTCTGTTTGACTGAGACAGAAATGGTAGTGAACATCTAACAGCACTTCCTCCTCACATCCTACCCCACGGGCCCACAGGCTGGGTCTCAGGTCGCCATAAGAGTTTAAGTGTCACTGCCCTTGGGTGGGACAGTGTGAAACTCTCATTCTGATGGCTACTTGGAAATAGCACTCAAGCTGAGTAGCTGGGCAAGCATTCGCACAGGCTGGGCACTCTACCCAGAAATCCATCATCCGAAGCTCTCTACGGTCCCCAGGAGCACACAGACATCATCCTGAGAAAGATTCCGGAAACATTTTAAAGCTCAGGATTGGGGATCAAGGATGCTGAACCAGTGAGATCTATGCAAATATTCCAAATTCAAAAAAAAAAAAAAAAAAATGAAAAAGAAAGCTTGAAATAGGAAATGCTTCAGATGCTGGGCATTTTGGATAAGGGACACTGACCTGTATCATAAAGTGACACCAGAACCTAAAACCGTGTGCACTCCCGGGTCACAGTGAGAGGAAGAGATCTGTACTTACGGATCAGGGCTGTGCACACACAACTAGACCCGCTGGGTGCTGGGCTCTGACTTTAAATTGCTCTATTGCTTTATTCATATTGTTCTGCATATTTAAATTCAAGAAGCAAAGCTATAAGGCTACCATGCTCTTCTCTGAGATGCTGACCTGTGTTGAAAGCTCCCCGCACACCCACCCCAGATGCACCCCTGACCTCCAAGCCACTCCCGGCTCTTCTCCTGTGCCACTCACAAGGGGCCGAGCAAACCCCCAGGTCGTGCCGGGCCAGGCAGAGAGGTTACTGAGGAGACACACAGAGCCACAGTTTGGGCGTCCATGGGGCTGGGGTGGTTAAATACGCATCTCCCTCCCTCGCACACGGCTCACAAGTATGGCAGCATGGGCCATGCACAATCCCTTGGTACTAAATGACTGTGCCCACAGGGACCAGAGCCAGCGGGGCCCAGGACCCAGGCGAGAGCCCTGTAATCTCATCGGAAGGAAGATGTCCCCAGGCCAGTGGCAATATGACACGTGCTTTAAAGCCACCTTCCCAAGCGGCCGACTGACCAGAGCTCTGCCTCTTCTGCTGCCAGGGGTCTGGGCTAGTTCAGCTTATGCAGCCTCTCTGGGGGTCAGTTTTCTGCTCCATAGATGAAACCTCCTATGCCCAGAGCTTATGAAAGGTTCTAAAGAAGCAATCAGCCCAGTAACTGATATTTATTGATAAGCCAGTCATATTTCATGCATGTTCAAGCACTTGACATGTCTTAACTCACTGCAAATGAAAACCTGAAGGGTGGATATTTAGATACAGAATTCGGCCGGGTGGATTTATCATGGTGACTACCACATAAGACCTGGAGGGATGCAGCCTTCACTGCTATCACGGTCTCCATCACCCCCAGCAGATAACTTAGGGTTAAGCCTGACACTGAAGACCCAGGAAGATGGTGGGGACCGTTCTGCCCCTCCAGGCCTTCCCTCCCCCAGGACAGAATGTCCTTGCTGCCCCCTCTCCCACAAGCTCGTGCTGAACGTGCTCTCCTGAGACGCAAGACGAGGACTCAGCCTGCCTCACCTGTTTGGGCACCTGGCCAAAGTTGCTGACAAAGCCCAGGATGGTGCTCTTGATGAGGGGGTCGCTGATGCTGCTGAGGTTCACCCTGTCGCCATAGAAGTAGGGGTGGAAGGTGTTCACTGCCTCTACCGCCGCGGGCCCCTGCTGCTTGTACCCAAAAATGAGGTCTATCCAGTGGTGGAGGTGGGCGCTGACGAAGTCGCTCTCCAGGGCCTGGAATGAAAGCCCAGAGGGTGTGGGAATCCAGGCCGCTGAGGGTGTGCTCTGCGTGGATTGGGAGGCGCACCTGTGTCACACGGGCGAGGGAGGTGACTGATGGCCCCTGGGGTTGGTGAGCAGGAAACTGGCAGAGGGGCAAGCATCCAGGGCCACCCGAGTCCTGTATCTACCCAGTGGTCAGCCAGATCTGACTGCTCCCAGAACCCCAGCTCATCCACCGCATGCAACAGCCATGCCACTCAGAAGGTCTATGCAGGCAGGTCCAGGGGTGATGCTGACATGGGAGAGACCTAGGTCCTGCTGAGCTCCTAGGCAGCAGTCAGCAGCCCTGGTTCTGCCGGGGAACATCAGGACATTGAGACACAGTTGCAGATGTCACAGAGCACACTCCAGAACAGGCTAAAGCTGAGGGCACTATTTACATGTTTCCTAACATTTCCAGTCCTTGGCATCTGCACCTGGGGTTGGGCTCTCTTTCAAGGTGTACATGAGGCCAAAGCTGAGATCCTATGTAGTTGGTGATGAGACCAAGCACCTGCTTGGTGCTAGGAACAGCCTGAGTTTCCCATGAACACGCCTTCTTGCTGGCAGGAATAACACCCCCCACACACATACCCCAGCTTCCAACTCTCACGTTGGAACTTTCATGCCCCCAAGGGCATTGGTCCTGCTCAGCAAGTCTCATGCACACAGGTCACCAGAAACCATTGACATTGGGGTGGGGGAGGGTCTTGCTGAATCACCCCTGCCAGGGGAAGCACTGAAGCTGTCTCTGAGGCACACGCAGTCCCCGGGATTGTAGCTTTCTTCCCGGGGCATCTCTGTACAGCCAAGGACATGGCTGGGGAAAAGCAACTTACATCCACACCCAAGGAACACTGGACGCTGTGCCCGATGGGAGATATTCCAGTCTCAGTGAGCTCAGGGCTTGCAGCTGCTCAGCTGGAATGAAACCTCACCAAGGTCAAAATCACAGCGCCTCCGGAAGGCCAGTAGCACCCCGCTCTAACTAAAGGTGACGCCCAACAGGAAACAGAAGGCAGGTAGCACAGGAGCTAATAGGCACACCGGGTCCCTTGTGGGCACAGTCTAGATGGGCGGTGCCAGCCTGGATTAGGGTACCCGAATTGGACATGCTTCTTGTTGGTTGCCACCCACGAGCAGGAGGAAGCATAGCCCAGGGTTTGGGTGTGACTGAGAGATGGCATCTGTTTTGGCAGGGCACAGCCCTCCAGGGCTGCATCCCCAGGACCAAAGGCATCCACTGGGCACTGTCTGCGCCCCTTGATGGTCCTCGGGGAGGACACACAGCTCTATGCCTGGGCCAGGAAGCCTGGCCACCTATACCAGGGAGTATCTCCGCGGTCTGTGGTCAAAGTGGCCATTCCACATGGTCACTGGCCAATGCCATATCACCAAGGGACAGTCACAAGCCTGGATGTGTGACCCCTGCCAGTCCCTTTTCCTGTCTCTTCACGGCCAACTCACTCCGGTATCCTCAGGCCGGTCTGGAGCAGTGCCCTCTGCTCTCCCCACTGAGGCCTGGCTCCGTGCCCTTCAGCAAGCCCCATGGCAGCCGCCTGCTGGACACAGCCCGGAGTCTCTGGCTCCATCCTCTGACCACCTCTGCAGCCTCTTGTAAAAGAACAAAACGCCTGCGCCCCGTGCTTTTTCAGAGCCAGCTCCACCTGCCCCAGACCCCTTCCTCCACAGCCTGCCTCGCGGCTATTCTCACTCAGGGAAGAAGGTCACCCTGCCACACCTCCCTTCTCCTCTGGATCTGCCTTCATCTTGCCCTCCGTGACTGTCCCCTCTGGACACTCAGTCCCTTAGGCTCCCTTTCTCCGAGGACTCTTCTTCCACTCGTGTGGACAATCCCTCTCCCATGTCAGCATCCGTAGCTGTCCCACCTTCAAAAGCATTCATCAAACGCTCTGGTGGGCAAAGGCCACTGCCCGCCTTGCTGGGTGTTGACTTCCTCAGACTCTGCCTCCACCTGATCAGCACACCGGTACCCCTGTCCCTCTACTTCCAACCTCGGCCACGTCTTCGGCCAGCTTCAGCTTCTGCCCACAGCTCTGGGGATCACGGTACTGAGTCACGGTGCGCTGTCTGCTGATGGGCAGGGCAGCTGCTGCCCTCGCCATCCTGGCCCAAGTGTCCCACACTTGGGGCTGTGGGAAGGGCAAAGGAGTGCCCAGGAAGGATCTCCTCCTTGCCAACAAAAAGCACGGGAGAAAAGGCACAAGTTTGTGGTCCCAGGGCGGCCTGACCCAGGCTACACTGTAGGTATAATTTGTACACAGGAGAAGGCTGCACAAATGTACATTGAGCATATTCTGAACAGTTCATGCGGTCACGGAGCCACAGCGAGAGACAGGACATTTCCATCCCCCGCCGGGTCCCCTGAACTGCTTCCGGCCACTCTCCCGCTGCCGGCCACAGTAACCACTGCCGGGGTTTGGTCCCCAGAGCTTCACCTACAAACGTCACACAAACAGAACCACACGGTAGGTCGCTTTCAATGTGGGCTTCATTCTCTCAGTAAGTACTTTGAACTTCCACGCTGCTCTGTTACCAGCAAGCCTGCTCCTTCCATCGCTGCGTAGAATCCCGCCGTGCGGATGTGGTATTGCTTGGTGGGCATTTGGGCCATTTTCAATTATTGACTGGTTTGAGTAACAGTGGTGAACACTGGTGCCCGGGGATTTGAGAGGTTGTGTTTTCCCTCTCTTGGGCAAACACCCACAGGGCACTTGCAGGAGGCTGGCAGAGGCCACTTCCGCTTTGGCATAAACCCCCGGGCTCTTTCCAGGAAGGCTGCACCCCTTGCTTCCGGCCAGCAGGTTCTAGGCATGGAGCTCTGCTTCTGTGAGCATGCAGGAGAGGCTCACTGAGGCTTTGGGTGCTGTTTCCATGATGACCAAGGATGCCAAGCACCTCTTCACCTCCTCCTGTCACCTGGGCAAGCGACCCCAGTGTCCTCCGGCCTCCACCCAGGTCAGCCTTTCTGCATCAAAGGCCATGACCTCCCCAGGGCGGGGAAGTTCTCTGCTCCCCTTTGGTCTCCAAGTCTTGCTGCTGAAGTGTGACCCCAGGGCTGGCCCCGCTTCCTGGGCTGGCTCAGTGCACAGATGGGCTCTCCCAGGCATCCCAGAGGATCAGAACTCGCTTCCTGCACTGCTGCCCACAGGCCCTGCCACAGACGCAAACCGGGACGAACCCCTCACACAGTCTCAGGGCTGATTCTTCCAGAAAGCCGCTGGGGAGCCTAAAAGTTCCCAGCGGGGCGGACTCACCTGTCTGTGCAGGCTGATGAACTTCCGCGGGTCCCCGTCCGCCCAGGGCGGGAGCTGAACATCACCCAGCACTGTCCCGTCCTGCATGCAACCTGCGGGTGCAGAAGAGCAGGGGGCACCAGGTCACCAGGAGCCACCTGCGTCTCGGACAGGGTCACGGTGCTCCCCCCAGGAGTGCAACTTGCTTCTGCCTCCCCAGCGCCTGCCTGCCTGCTTGGTTTCCAGTAGTCCTTTAAGCTCCTATGGCCTTAGGAGCCTGTGACCCCTCCAGTCCCAGGCAGCCCCAGTGCGAGAGCCCCAAGTCGCATGGAACAGAACAGTCCTCATATCACCACGGTTCACACTGCCCATCCCCGCTACATGAGGCCCAGGACTCCTCCCCGGGTGCTGAACTGGCCAGCAGCAAATGGCGATGACATCCAGCAGCCAACTGCGAGCATAAACAGGGAGGCTCAGGCACACGTCTCCCACCACCTTCGCGCTATAATTCTGCAGGTTCTCCCCAACTTAAAGGAGGGCGGCAGGACTCCTTGATGGAGATGCCCTGGACAGCAGGAAGAGGGGACTGCTTCCCAGCCAGGGTGCTCTCCTCCCCAGCAGCTCCCAACCTTGAACAAGTGGGTAACTCCCTTGGATTCAGTTCTACCACTGCAAGACCCAAAGGGGACAAAGGGTGCCGTGGAGGGGTGCCGTGGAGGGGTGCCGTGGAGGGGTGGCACAAGGGTGACCAGAGAAGATACTCAGATGAGCATGGAGCACCAGGCCGGTGGCAGACGCTGTGTGGACCCAGCTGGGATACTGCTCAAGACACAACCAGAATCAAATCCCCCTGCTCTCCTGTCCTGGCCCTCTGGTCACTCAGCCTGTCCCCTCGTCTGTCCTCCCTGGGGGCCAGAACAGCCCAGGCCCCTCGCAGCTGCTCTCCAGCCACTTCCTGCCTGTGTTGCTTGGAGGATTCCCGATGGCCCCACGTTTCTCTGCCTTGTCTTCCTACCCCTTCCTGCTTGCTGCCCAGAACAGGGCCATCCTCAACATAGTTCGTCCCAGGAGACCCGTCCAGTCCACAGTGCTCCAGGGCGCATGTGCTCCTGACCCCCTGAGGACACCTGCCCTCCCTGTCCTCATGTTCTCCGGCCCTGGAATGTGCCCCACACTCTGCAGCAGTGCCCACCACGCCTTTTCTGAGAGCCACTCACAAACCGCACAGAAGTGGCCAGCCTAGTGTCCACCCCAGGCCCCCGGCCACTCCTCCTGGCTTCACCGCCCTGATTTACTCCAGTGCTGGGCGTCTCCATGTGGCTCAAACCCTCCTTTGAATTCTTTTACCTCTCTCTCTGCGCATGACCTGAGGCTCCTGGTGGTCTGAACAACCTCAAGCCCTGGATGCCAAGGATCAGCTCACTGGGTGCGGGTCAGGAGCGGGTGGCTTAAAATGCCCCACAGGAATCTGGGGGCATATCCATGGCAGAAAGCCACTGCAGGAGGTTCTGAGGGGCTGATCTCTCCTGTGCTCCTGGCCACCCTGCCTGTGCTGTATGGGGAAGAAGGGGACCCCCAGGCCTGGGTGCTCTGGGCCTGAAGTGTGCTTGGAGCCAGTTCCAAGTGCAGGGCTGGTGAGTCCTGGCCGGGCACTGCTCACTGCTGCCCTACACCAGGTGGAGAGCTCGCCCGCACCCTGCCCTGAGCAAACTGCCTGCACAGAGGACCCCTAGGGCTGCTCCCCAGGTAGAGCAGATGCCAAGGTACCCATCGCCCAGAGCATGAAATGGCCTGCTTCATCCTGGGCTGCAGGATAAAGGAGCCTGCCCACTTGTGGAATATGGCAGGAATGGCCTTGGCCAAGGTCACAGGCAGCAGGGTTCCTAGCAAGGCCTTCCGAGGTCACAGCTGGGGCTCGCATCCTTGTTTGGCACCTGGCCGCTGCCCCCAGTGGAAGCCTCACACCCACGCAGTGCTGGACCTGAGGAGGGACTGGTGGTTGAGTTGCCCACGAAGACATTGATACCAGGTTAACGATGCGCAAGGAGCTGTGGGAAGAGCCAGGCCCAGGGCCAGGCCTCACCCAGCTGCCTCCCTGGGCGCCACTCACCCAACTCCATGGCGTTGCAGTTGGTGAGGAACTCAGGCAGGTAGAAGAACTCTGGGGTCAGCTCGCGGACGTCACTCATGTTCTCCCTGGAGGCCGACTCCCACGCGCCCCGCACGCTGTGGAACATCCGGTCGGCCACATCGAAGCTGCCTCCCTGTGGGAAAGGGACAATGGCTCAACCCCAGGACCTCGCGTCCTCAGCTGCCACACCCCACGCACTGGGCATCCTTCCTGCAGCCTGCCACGGGGCACAGGCCTCTCATCTGGACTCTCATCCGTCCATGCGTGGGGCACCCACCCACTCACCGTCCAGGACCAGGGCCCTCTGTGAGGGACTCAGGGTGTCCCGTGTCCCCTCTGTGGAAACCCAAGTTCAGGTAAGAGACAAAACCACAGCCATCCTGCTGGCCACGCCTGAGGCCGCTGGGGACACTTTGACTCAAGTCCTTGCCATAGGGCATTGAGGGTGATGGCAGCCTGGCTTCGGATCTGGAGAGGCTCAGGGTCGTGGGTCACAGACAGGAACTATGGAGCTACTACAGCACAGAGGCGTAGTCCGCCGTGCTCCGTGGAGATCGGTGTGGTCCCCTGGAGAATCCCAACACAGGTGAGCCTGGTGACAGGAGCCAGCAGCGTCCTGAGAGCTCAGTAGCTGTGGCTTTGACATGAGGACGGAGTTGGACGTCACCAGCACTCAGGGCAGGAGGTCAGCACAGAGAGGACTGGACCCCACGGCACCTCCCAAGGCCACCTGGGCCCAAGGCTGTCGGCTGCAGGTGACCTGATGCCACCTAAGCCTGGCAGGTGGGGTGGACCTGGTGACACTGAGGGCAATCCTCCCTCAAATGCCTGGTCCTCTCGCCTGAATTGTCACACCATCTCTTTAGTTGTCAAATGGATCAGCCCTACTCAGCAGGGGTCTTGGGAGTCAGGAGGACGCAGAGAGGGGCCCTGGGCCAGGGCCTAGGGGCAGAGACCAAGATGCCAAGCAGGGGGACTTCAGGAAAGCGTTTCTGAAACTCAGCCTTGGATCCATTTAAGCCCAGAGACAACCAAGGAGCTGGTCCGTTCTGCAGAGCACAGATGAGGCCCCTCCTCTCCCTTCCATCTCAGAGGCCTGGAGCTTTCATTCCACCAGGGCCGACCCATCACAGCTGCAGAGGACTGCAGCTCAGTCAGGGAGCAAGCCTCGTCTTGGCGCGCCTGTCCTATTAGGCGCCTCGTGCTTAAAGAGGTGGCCTCGCCTAGTCCTCGCAGCAGATGCATTAGGAAGGGGTTGGCATTTCCATCTTGCAGCCCAGAAAACAGAGGACCCTCCAGAGGTACAGAGCAGGGATCCTGGCTCAGACCTAGGAAGCCACTCCAAAGGACATGCTCTGCCCTGGGCCAGTTTCCTAGATAAATCCCTGGACTGGGTGGAAATGACCTACTATGCATGGGCCAAGGGGCACTTGGGTTTTTCTCAAAGGTGGGCAGGTGGCACCAGGCATGCTGGGGGGACACGGCCTGGCCGGTCAATCTTCTGGGTCAGAGCTAAGGACCCAGTGGGACCCACGGCCCATTCTCCACAGAGGGACAGGGACACTAGTTACTCAGTTATGTATGGAGTCTCAACCCAACACAGTACGTGGGCAGCATAAAGCTGCGGCTGTTCCCCCAGGTCACCCTGCTCTTGGTTGAAATTAGGAGATGAGGTCCACCATCAAATTTAAATTGAAATGGAAATAAAATGAGAGGGATCTAAATAAATCTGCGCCTAATGAGTCACTCATTGAAATGCATTAAGAGCTCTGGGTGTTTAATCTGCAGCCCAGCTTCACATCGCGGGAGATTGATGCCTTCGCTGGGCCCCATTTTTCCTTCTGCAGCTTTTATGAGCGCTGATGGTAATCTCCTGAGAAACAATATGATTTGGTAATAAAAAGATTACCTGTATTAAATAAAAATAATATATACATAGGAAATATTGTTAGTGCTACAAATCTGGTTAAAGATATTACCACAAAGAAAAATGTTATTTTTTTCACAGCTGTCTAATGCATTTTAGCAAAAGTAATATCTTTAAAACTTAAGCCTGTATTATTTATAAAGGAAGCAATAACTGATTTTCCTATTTCCTATATTAATAAATGCATTTGCATACATTTGTTTCAAAATTAATGGGTTTTCTCACTTCTGCAATACAAAAGAAAACACCAAATTCCCTAGAAGAAGAAATGGGGTTGCTTTGTTCCTCCTATTGTAAGTATGTGGCTGACATAAACTCCAGTGGCTGCTGGCCTGAGTTCTAGCTAGGACTTGATTCTCAGGAAAGGAAAGAAGGAAGGAAGGAAGGAAGGAGAAGAAGTAGAGAAGATAGAAGGAAGAAAGAGAAAGGAGGGGAGATACAGACAGATGCATGAGTCAGGTTTACAAAGTGCTACACAAGGAAAGATCAAAGCCAAAAGAAATAGACAACAGAATCAAGTCTGGAGGTGGGGCAGAAATAAAATGATCAGAGACAATCCTGGAACCAAGATCTACTCCTGTTTTTATTCTGCTGATATTGAATATAAAGAACAGTGAGTTCTACTGTATCCAAATGGACTGTTAAAAAAATAGCAAGGCTATGATTGTCAACACAGGACGGACTCTGTATTGGCAGAAGATTTCCCATGCAACACCCCAGCCAGAAACGCAGGAGCCAGGCCTCAGCCAGGAACTCTGGGGCACAGCATGTGAGTGTCTGGGTTTCAGCCTCCTTTAGACATCACTTACAAGTAAAGCAACCAAAAATACAGTTTGGGATTTAGAAGCAATGCCGTCTGATGCAATTTTCCTCACCTCCAGGTGCAAAGCACTGGGAGAGAAGAATCAAAAGCTGCCCCTGTCATTTGGGGACACAGAGACCATGTGCACCACGGTCCCTGGATAAACGTTTTGGTCACTGTGTTCTCGAACTCCTCTGTAGCACGGCAGGGGAATTATGTTGGGGAAGAACGTTTGATTCCCAACCCACCTCCATAGGAAACTCAGAAATCGGATGTGCTCCTGGACACCGAGTACACGGGTGTTTCACAGCACGTGATGGAAGCCGGACCTTCCTCCATCTAGGGCTAACCCCAAGTGACCCAATCACGTCTTGATAATGGGATCAGCTTCATAAGCAGGCTGGCAACCAGTGCCTGCCCTAGATAATCTGGCTAAGAATTTTGAAGCACCCTCTGCAAACAGTCACTTACAGGACCTGTGGCCATGGCAGCTGACAATTGCCACCATCGCTCCATCAGAGGCCATGTGTCCTGGCAGAGGAAGCCCGACACAGGGACCAGGCACCCGGGGCGGGAGCAGGAGGGCCCACTTACTCATGTGCAGGTGAACAAGAGTTTCCTCATCTCTAACCATCTACTCCCTCCTCTGCGAACCTTAGATGATTGCTGTGGATGTGAAATCAATTACCTGTGTGCCCGTGCGTGCGTGTAGGCCTGTGCATGTGTGTGCAGTGTGCACGGACGGGTATGCGAGTGAACGTGCTAAGGTTTAGGTGTACAGTGGCCCCAATCCTCATGTGTCTGGAAGGCAGTTGAATCATGGGTTGCTATACTCATTGGTAGATTTAGCAGCCGAGTGTGCTGCTAGGGTTGGCTCCCTAAGGATGCGACCCAGAAATATGTATCTCCTTCCCTGGCTCCTCCCTGCCTCTGCTTCCTCTCTACCAAGACGTGAGCAGCTCGCCCCACCAGGGCCCTCCACAATGCCATTTCTACCTGGGAGCCAGCCTACCAGGGACTGAAACTTCTGAAACCATGAACCCCATTAAATCTCTCCTCAGTTTAATCAGTGGGTGTCGGGTATTGTGTCTTAGGGATGAGAAAGTGACTGACAGAGTATATCATGTACGGTGAGTATATGGGTGTGAAGATGTAGGTACATGTGTGCGCCTGTGGGTACATGTATGTGTGAATGTGTGCATGTGTAGCCGTATGTGTCCATGTGCATGTGCGTGCGTGAGTATACATGTATGTGCAGTGTTGTACATGTGTGTGAGTGTTGTACATATATGTGTGTCACACCTCGCACAGTGCCTGGGCACATGAAGAGAGTGCCAGATGCGGTAGCCCTGTGTCCTTTCCCTGCATAGACCAGGAGGAGGAGCCATCCTGGTTCGGGCTCCAAACTCACTGTGTGTATGAAAGGCCAAAAGGAGCTCTCAGAAAGAAGAGGAAGATGAGGAGACAGATGGTGGGGGAAGAGAGGAAGAGAGGGAAGGGGGTCTGCTAGTGACAGCGACAGAGGCAGGAGGGTGAGGAGCCTGGAGGCCTTAGGGTGGGCATGGGAAACGGGCGGGGTCCGGAGACAAAGCCGATGCCAAGGAAGGGCTGACGTCTGAGGACAGGAGAGAGCTGGCGCGCTGTTCCAGGAGCTCCTGTGGAAAATGCCAGGGCCTGACTCCTGCCCCAAAGCTAAGAGCTGTGCCCCGCACGTATTCGGGAAGGTGTCAGGCATCTGACTGGGTCTGCTCTGATGGAGGCCACCAGCTCCGCTCCCTGCGGGAGGCGGCTTTTCCTAAGGAGACAAGGAGGACAGCAGCCATGCATGGGGGAACGGCGTGGCCGAGTACCTCACCCCCACCCAGTTAGAGGCTCTTTCAAAGGAAACTGAGGCTGAGTTAGCCAGCACTACCTTTTAGAAAGTTCTGGAAACAAGAGTTTATCCCAAGATGGCTGGATTCTATCACATGCGTCTTTTCTAATGCCCTGGCTGAGTCTGTACCCTCATAATTATGCTATGTCAGGGACCCTGAAGAGTCTCCTGAGTCACAGTCAGGGCCCTAGCAGACTCATGTCCTGTTGCTGCTGTCAAGGCCTGGCGGGCACACCTGGCTGCAGCCCAGTGACCCAGGCCGGTACCAAGGGTCAGGAGGCAGGGGCTGGGGTACAATTAGTGTGAGCAGCTGCCAGAGGTCAGGCACTGACTGGGGCACCCAACTTCTCCCTGCGCCCACTGGGAGCTCCTGGCCAACTCCGGCTTGTCCCACAGTTAGCGTCTGTCTAACACCAGCCCGCCGGCTCGCCTCAGGTGGTAGAAGAGGCCCACCCCGACTGCTGGTAACAGCTGACTTCACGGGGATGGGACTTAATTAGCCCACCGCTTTATTTCCATTCCTTATTAAACGCAGCAGCAGCAGCCATCACCGCTGCTGTGTCCTCAGTGGGCACCAGCTGCCTTCCGGACCCACCCTGGCTGGGTCTGATGTGAGGAATGCCCACACTTTTGCTGGGGCAGGTTCGGGTGCCAGAGCAGGGCCAGCAGGATGTGACTGCCTGGTGACACAACCTTCTAGAGGCTCCTGACTTGGGCTCCAAGTGGCAAGATTCCCGAGAACTAGAGGACACTGCGGGGAGCCGGGACCTCCCCAGCCTAGCAGACAGTGTCTCACACTTCGAAGAGCAGAGATGACAGAGTGCACAGCTAACACGTATCTGTGTCCTATCTGTCACACTGGTGGCAAGGGCCACCTGCTTAGATCAAGGGTAAACACAGTCGACATTCAGGGTCCGAGGTCCCGCATTCTCAGTCGCCCCTAGAGGAGCTAAAGAACTATGCGTGGGCTCTAAGCAGACACACTCATTCTCCAAACCAGGCCGGAAGTCAAGCCTCTGCTGTTGAGACTGAGGAAGGCCCCTTCCTAGTCACTGCAAGGGTAAAAGAAACGGGACTGCCCCCAGGGAGGGAGGGAGGGAGGAGATAGAAGGCGGAGTCTGACTTCCAGAAGATTCCAGAACATTCCTGAGCACAGCTGCTGAGGCCCAGGGGTCCCAAAGGGGAGTTGGGTACATTCCCATCCTCTGTTCCCATTCCTTTGAGAAGAGGTAAAGCTCCTCTTTTGTTGAGAAAGAAGCTGGAAGTGGCTGGTTTTTCTGCTGGTTCCAGAACTTGGACCAACGCTGGCCACAAGAACTCATTCAGAGATAGGAAGGAGAGACAGATTCTGGGGGCACACATGAAGATGGACCAGATGGCTCCAACCTGGATGGGCCACTCTGCCAAAGGCAGACTTGAGCCCAGAAATGTGCGGAGTCACATCAGAGACTGCACAGGAGCCCAGCAGGCTCGGCTCAGTTGAAAGCATCTGCGGTTGGCTCAGACCACCTCTCGCTGTTTCAGACAGTCGCAAACGAGATTGGCCTGAGTACCACGAGCCAAACTGGCTACCACAAGTGCAAAGGAGCCATGAGCTTTAAAGTGGCCATTACCCACATGTCCTTGCGAGTCCACAGCACACCTGTTTAGTCTGGCTCGTGCCACGTTGGAATCTTAGATGCTGTCCAGACTGCCTTGAATTAACTTCAGCCGGAGGAGACCGGCTCGAACAAGCTCAGGCCTGCTCAGAGTGGAGCTGGCTGATTGCAGAGGGACAGAGAGAAGTCACAGTGATTGATCACCCGAACTAGGGGCTTTCCCCACAATTTTTTTTAACAGCCCAGTGAGACATGCATAATTAACCTTCATTTACAGAGGTAAGGTAACTTGAGATTTTGTGTCTATTACGTGCCCAAGCTGGAATGTACTTCTCATGGCCCAGGCTGTCTGAATTTCTATCTGCCTGCTCCTGATGAGCAAAGGCCCTGAGCAGCAGGTAGAGCTGGGGCTTCTGGCTCTGATGCATTCAATCCAAGGGACAAGGGGAAACGCTGAGTTCCAGCGCCCTGAATGTCTAAACATTTCCACTCCCTGGATGGAAAGTGATGGAATTCATCACTATCATCATCAACAGTGATCATCATTTCTTGTGGATTAATGAGCAACATCTGGATGGGATTCCTGGCACAAGGCAGAGCTCTGGGACCATTCATTCTCCAAACCAAACTTACGTAAAATGCTTGTTGCTGGAGAAAGGCTCGGGGGAAGCACACTTATTATTTTTGAGTGAATTTCCAGGGAGTGGGGGTTATACAATGTCTAGACGAGCCACACTGTCAGGGAGTTGAGGAGAGATGCCTGTGCCAACAGACAGAAGACAGGAGGATTTGCCTCTTACTAGAGAGGGCATCATGACCTTGCCTACCCAGTACTGTGCAGGGCTCAGGAGCAGGCTTTTGTGCTGACCCAGGGTGGCCGTTAGTCTCTCAAGGTGAGATTCCTCCAAGTGATTGTAGAGAGGGATCTTGCTGGTGAGCTCACCCAACTCAATTCCTGGGCTGCTCACAGATCTCTGAGAGGAGGCCTGGCTGTGTCCATGACCTGCTGCCCACAGGCCTCCCTCTCTGTGGACCTGGCACGACCAGGATGGGACGGGCACAGCTGGCTCTGCGTGCTTGCACTTGCAGTGGGCAGAGCCAGTGGGCTGCTCTGGGGGTGCCTGAGGTTCTGCACATCATAGGCTGTGCCTCTGGGGCCCCTTCCCTGCATGCACACAGAGTCCGTGTGACCACGACCAAGTTGCAGGAGAAGAGAGCAAAACTTTCCTGGTCTCTCACAACACTGCCCGAAAGGACTCTGCCCCCAGAAGCCCACATCTCAGACACCACCACCCACTTGGCTGTAGGCTGGGTCACTTCCAGCTCCCTCAGCGTTGTCGGGGACAACAAAACACAGGAGGCCTGGCTATGCTGAAATTCCAGATAAACAACAGATAATGTCTGAATGTAAGTCACTGTTTATCTGAAAATCACTGTTTATCTGGAATCCAAATTTAACTAGTTATCTTATAGTTTTATTTGCAAAACCTAGCAACTCTAAGCTGGCAGAATGATCTGTTGGTTTGTGGGTGGGCATGTCTGTTAGTTCTTGCACTGAGTGAGCTGTTCCTTTTGGTTTTCGAATGTTGTGTTTGTCCTTGAGAGCCTTTCATCTTTCAGCCTGTACTTAGCAGATGTATGCATTCTGGTGTCCTGAGTCATAGTCTTATTGTTCCTTCTGGAGTTTATTTTTCTAATCTTTGTCTGCCTTTCTGGTCTCCAAGCTTCCTGCTTTCCTTCTCTACTACATTTATTTGTGTTAAAGAGTTTTTTTTCATTTCTCTTATTCCTTGTTTTTTTTTCAGTTTTATTTTTTGTTTCTCATGAGATTCTGTTGGGCAGATGAACGACAGAGGGTCCCTGATGAAGAACAGCTGGCTCAGGCTGGGTGGACCGGAACCCAGCAGCCAGCACCAGCAGCGATCACTCGTAGCCTGTGACACAGCTGGGAGTATGCGTGTGAGGACGCACGCACGCATGCACATATCCACACGCACACACGTGTTCACGGAGAGCGGCGGCAGCTCACCTGCAGAGAGCAGAAGGCCTGAGTGAAGGGCGGCATCCGGACCAGGTAGGAGGCGATGATGATGGCAGAGGAGTAGTGGGTGTAGTAGTGGCACTGGACGGTCATGTCTCCTGCAACAGAAGGGCGTGGCCGAGGCCACCAGCCGCGCGTGAGAGCAGAACACTCATTGGAAGAGCCACTCACTGAAGGGTAGGAATGAAGTAGAGTAGCAGGAGAAACATTAAGGCCGCAAGATACAGGCGGCATGTGCATGGGTCAAACACCTCAAAGGTGACCGGCAGATGGACAAAGTCTGGGAACTGGGTTCTAGGGCCAGTCCCACACCAGCTCAGTCTTTTAAAGTTGTGATCTGAACAAGCTCTTTAAACTCTGAGCATCCCTGTTCTTGCTGTATATGTGACTGTAGACAGCCCTGCGCCCAGCACTGGGACCTGTGGATTGAAGACCGTTGCACCACCTCTGCCTGCTCCTCGCTATGAGTCAGCAGCTCTTAGCATGCTATGTGTCACCCAGGATGGACATTGGAATCACCCAGGCGGGCCTGCACCACAGACTGACCTAACTCAGGTATGCAGAGGCAAGCTCTGAACTTCAGTACTTTTAGAAAACAGCTCTTCCAGGTGGGTATTCCACGTGCCCCAGGAGCTCAGAGCAGAACTGGAAAGTTCTCCATCAAGTGCAATCATGCGTAGGCCAGGAGGCCGCCTGAGCCATTCCCAGTCATTCTAGATGAGCATAACTACACAGGAAATACCGAGCTGGGAGCTACGCACCTTCAATTTTTTCAACTTCTTTAAACCTCTGGATGAATTTCAGCTTCCTCTCCTTGGTTTGAGCCCCCATGGGCTTGGAAAGATCCCGGAAAGTCTTGGGATTGGTCAAGTTCAGTGTCTAAAAGGCAGATATGCAGCTGCGTTAACTCCCTCTGCCCTCCCTGCCCCAGGAGCCACGCTCTTTAAGTTTTATGATTCCCTTTATTGGTTTATTGTCATTTGGTCTGACCCCCCTCTGGTGATTAGCTGGCCAGTGGAGTTTTATGGCCCTGGAGCCAGTGATCCACAAAGACTTAATAGGGGAGAGATGGGAAATGAGAGGAGGGGAAGATTGAGTTCACACTGAACCTGTTCCAAGTTGACCCTAAGCAGAATGCGACCGCCAGTTACCAAAAAGAGACTTTCAAAGTAATTCTCATCGCCTGTGAGGCATTTGGCTTCTGCCAGCATGCAGTAATTTACTCCAGGAGTTCAGCTTCCCTGCTTAGCATCAAACTGATTTTACAGGAAGCTGGAAATCATCTATTCTGGGGTGAGAGGGAGAGGACCATGGCGGATTCCTGCAGACCCACTCATTCCCTTCCGGCGAAGAAGGCAGCGATGCTCCCTGAGACCTGGAGCCTCAGGGCCACCTGTCCTCAGACACATTTTCTTTTAGTGGAGATGTCCTTTGTGTCACTGGAGGGCCCGGTCTTCTAGGCCTTGTATGTTTCTCTGTAGGAAGAGACCGCTTCTTTATAAGCCTCCCTTCTCCATAGCACAAGTCACAGTGGATCCCCGGGGGCTGGGCTGTCACTATCTCTCACTCCACAGAAGCCAGACCTGGGCAGAGGGAAGCGACAGACCCCAGCGAGGGACAGAGGGGCCACTGCAGACCCACACTCGGCTCGCTGGCTTTGCCTCTCCGAATGGCTCAAGGATGCCAGATCTCCAGATTTTTCAAGATGTTGGAGATTCAGATTTTTAAGAGAAATTTCTCAATTTTAAAACTCTGGTAAGTAATCAAAAGTTTAAACATGGGCAATAGGTTAAGCAGGAAGGACATAAAATAACCGCCACCTGCCAGAGCCAGAGTGAAAGCCGGAAAGGCCTGACTGCGGCAGAGCCATGAAAAGCCACACGAGGCCAGAGGAAAACTTCGTCACCTCCCGTGGTTCAAGCGGGAGTGGGAGGTCATGCCAGCCTGAGCCTCCTCTCCCAAGCCCTGGGCACTGCCACTCGCATGTCCCTGGGCAGGATGGGCCGGGCCGGTCTGCAATGACCCACCATCCTCTGCACTCATGATCGGCTCCACCCAACCTCTGCCAGCCAGAGACCAGGCGGCGGGACCCTGCTCCTCGCCCTGACTAACCCTGAACAGACACACGTGCGTCACCTTCCACCCGCAGGGATCCCCAGAGATGGAGCCGAGAGAGACGAACAATCTAGTCCTGGTGCTGGGGATGCCAGGGGCCACCAGCTCAGTCACCAGACATGCTCTGGGGGAGAGGGTCTCTCTTTCCTATCTCTCTCCTTTGTCTCTTTTTTGGTCTCTGTCGTGTCTTTCTCCTTCTGTACCTGTTTCTTCTTACTGTCTTTCTCTCCTCTCTTTTCTCTTTCTCTCCTCTCTTCTCTCTTCTCTGGGTCTCTGTCTTTCTCCTCTCTCTGTCTCTTTCTCTTTTCTGTCTCTCCTCTCTTCTCTTTTATAGTCGCTGTCTCTCTCTGTATCTCTGTTCTCTGTCTTTTCTCTCTATCTCTTTCTGTCTGTCTGTCTGTCTCCCTCTCTGTCTCTCTGTCTCTTCTCCCACTTCTCTATCTTTCCTCTCTATCTCTTTCTGTCTGTCTCTCTGTCTGTCTGTCTGTCTGTCTCTCTCTCTCTCTGTGTCACATCTCTCTCTGTCTCTTCACCCCTGTTCTACACACACTGACCCAGGAAGCGTCTCCAGCCTGTCTCCTGTATGACTGTCAGGTCACCCTGTGCTAGTCGGGTGGAACCTGGCTGAACTCCGAAGGCTGCCATGGCATGTGGGCAGGCAGAGGCCGAGTGTGCTGACTGAGGGTGCCCCGGGTTCCGGGACAGCTGGGGACGCCCTGAGGAGGCTCACCTCGGAGGTGTAGTCAGCCAGCACCCAGGGGAACACCGGATACTGCATGTAGTCATTGTAGGTCCTCCCGGCCAGCGTGTTCAAGTGCATGAGGTACTCAAAATTGCTGATGTCCCTTTTCTACCAGGAGAGACAGAGGGGACAAACCAGACCTGTCAGACACCTTCTGAGCTCACGAGCCCCCTGGGGATGGCTGCCTACACATGGTCCTGTCCTTCCCACATCTGGCATGGGACCAGCCCCATAGCAGACAGCCCTCAGGGACCAGAGAGAGAGTCAGAGCGCAGTAACCACACTCAAGAGGGCTGAAAACAACAGCACAGGGGCTGCGGGTGGCGAGCTCACTGCTGGGCCTTTGTGGCCAGGCGAATACGCAGCAGGCCATGGTGGGCAGAGAAGGAAGCCTGGCCATCAGTAGGCCGATCTGTCCCCTCAGGACCTCAGGAGTGACCTCGCTCCCTCCCATGCCTCCAGGATGACTCTCAGGAGCTCTCTACCATTGATGAGCAGTCGCTAAGGGGAGAAGAGGCCCGGTATCGGGGAGTCGGTTACCACCGCCACCAGCAGGGCCCTCTCTATGAAGACCTGTGTGCTCAGGGTCTCCCCTACCTCGGCTGGCTCCTGGCAGGTATCTTGGATGTCTGCAACCCATCATGACTTCCTGTCACCTCCTGATCTCAGGACCGGACTCCTCAGGGTCCCTTCCTCATTGGGAAACCTGACCTGATGTCAGCCATGTGCAGTTTTCCAAAAATAAGAAGTGACACCGTGTCTGCCCCTAAGTGTGCGTCCATGTGCAAGTCCCGGGGAAAGGTGTGCACCCACAGAGGAATTCATGGCACACACACACAAGTGCACTCTCTAGCTCTGATTCTAGTGCTCAAGAGTCACCTTATCAGGGAAAGATATGAGACATTTAGTGCCTAAAAATACAAGGTCCCTCCAGGTGAGCCTGCGTATTTCCTCTTCAAGTCACTGGGGCCTGAGCTCTTTTCTGGTCCACATCCCCACAGGGTTTCCCTACAGAGCCCACCATACCTGCCACCTCTGCAGCATGGTCCTGTCAGAGCCGGGGGGTCGCCTGTGGAACAGAGAGCAGACGGTGACTAACTATTCCCAGGTGCAAGCACAGAAAGGATGGGGGTTCCCAGAGCACATTGGACAGGGCACCCCTGGCTCCCCAAAACACATGGCAAATCTCAGGGGCCAGTGCAGTGAGACCACTGCCAAAGCTCTCCAACACCCTCCTGCTGGAGGCTTGGTTCTTGCAGTCACCGCCTCACTCACATGAATCTAGAAAGTGCTGTGCCTTAGGCACAGCCCATAGGATGCTCCCAGCCATGGAGCAGCAGTTTGATGCTTCCCTCCCACTCACCCAGATTTCCCACAGCCACACCTCAGCCTCCCCTGCCCCCCACTTCCTCTCCTGACTTAGAAAATAATACATGCATGAGGTTAAAAAAACTGCAAACACTATGGAAGACCATAACATCTCTGAATCACAACTTTGACTCAGGAAGTATCCACAGTTCACTGATTCTAAGGGCTCATTCCCAAAAAGTTTCAGCCACATACCTGCCTACAATGTATAATTCTAAACAACCGTTAATGCGCCATGAAGCATGCACAGTCCTCCCCTTGCCTCCCTTGCTCCATGGCTCCCTGAAAGAGCCCCTGGTACTGCTCTACAGAGCTTGTTTCTGCAGCCACAGGACACCATGCTGTGTCTGGGGGTCACTGACATGCTTGTATCTGGGGAGCACTCTGTTCCTACCAGTTGCACCTCTGTGACTACCCTTGGGCATAAATGTATGAGGTAATTTCTAAGGTATTCAGTTTTGCTACATATTGCCAAATCATTCACTTGCAATGTCATACCAATTTACACTCCCGTAATTAAGTCATACAAATTGAACCAAAGAAAAGCCAGTGTTGACCAATTTAGATGAAAGAGTTTGAAAGTTTAGCAAAACATGGCATTGGGAAGAGATGGGAAAGGGACCTTCTCCACTTGAAATGTGTCTTTTGTCCACCAAGGATTGGGGGATGATGTCCCTCCTCCTTTCTCAGCTGTTCTCCTATCTCCAGGAGACTCTCCTTCTACTCTCAAGACTGGGTGCCTGCTCAACATGTTCCCCTAGACTCGAGTACTTCTTACCATACCCACCCTCTCCCATAGTCTTGTTAGATACCCACAGAGTCCACCCCAGTGCTCCACCCACCATGCCAAGAATCTCTGTGGCCTCCAACCTGGTTTCCCAAGTACCCCACAGGAACTGTGCCCTCCATCTTCCCACCACACCATCCATCCTGGGTTCCCCATCACTCTGCATTCAATTCTCTTCCATAAAGGGAAAACAACTCCTGGGTTGGGATCCTCCAGTTCCTCCCCAGCAGAGGTTCACTCTCTCCAGGCAAAAATAATCAGAAACAAAGGCAACACAGAGACACTGACTGTGCCACTAAAAAGGTTCAAAGAAGACCTGGCTGTCCAGTTGCATCCAGGTGGCTGCCATCTCCCCAGTTCTGAGACCAGGCTGCTCTGAAAGCTGTGAACACAGACAAAGCCCAGGCTGGAGATAGTGAGGGTCATGACCTTGGCCCTCAAGGATGTCAAAGGCCATCCTGAGGCCTCCAGAGCCACGAGCGGGTGAACTCTGCATGTCGAGACCTTCCCTCACTACTGTTTTAAGATGTGACAGAAAATTGAAAAGAGAAGCAACATGTGGCCATCAAGGTCCAGGAAATGGGAGGAGTCTCTTCTGCCCTCCCTCTCAGAAAGGATTCTAGAATCTGGGCTGTGGTCATTTATGATGCTGCCTCCAGGTGGAATGGCAGTGAGTGGAAGAAAAGACACTTCCACTCCGTTCCTCCCGACATCGGCTATGAGCGCTGAGGAACAGCCCCCTTTCTGGGACCACTGAAGGGAGACACTGGGCACGGTGGTCCCAAGACACCCATGCAAAAGTGAGTTCACCAGTTTTTAACATTGGTTTCCCAACGTTATTCTGAAGGCAATTACAGAACTGGCGAAAGAGCCCACCATGTGATTTGGGGCTCGGGTAGAACCCCAACCCTCTCTGACTGGGGTTGTTGCCTCCTTCCCGAACACTGGCCGTGCTTTTCCAGAAGGGCAGGCAGGACCGGGGTCTCAAAGGTGAGCACAGGTAGAGGACAGTGAGATTCTGCAGGTGCGGACGTTAGTCAAAGCAGGACACTTCCCTTCTGCTCCGGGAGGGACAGGGGCAGGGACCTGCTCAGCTCTGGGCCCCCTTGGGAGGGCTGTGCAGCAGTGGGTCACCCGCCTGCTCTGTGGAGTCAGCGGCAGCAGTGTGAGGTGCTCCCAGGGCTGGGGAGTCAGCAGTGAGGTGCAGGGAAAGAGGCAGCGTCCTTGGGCAACCAGAGTCCAGGTTGGAAGGACACGAGCTCTCTGAAGAACCAGTGAGGATGAGGGCAGTCACCTGTCCAGCCTGAAGGTGCCTGGCCTGGTCCCATGGTGCGGCCATCTACCTCTGCTGGGTGACTTGCAAAGACAGGAGCCTGTCTCCAAATCAGAACTCCAGGGCGGTCGGCAGCTGGATGCAGTTCGAGTTCTCCCCAGCCCTGGGCTGACTGCTGCCCATGCTGCTTTGATGGTGATGTCATCTCTGCCCTTCACTCCCAGAAGTGCTCCCGAAACTGAGCTCTGCTGCCAAGCGGTCATCGTGGGGACTTCTGAGCCCCAGTGCCACATCCTCAGTACTCTGGGCTTTGACTCTACACCTGGGCACGGCCCTGCCAACCAGCACCTGCCCTCTAACTGACAGCCAGACCTCTGGAGGAGGTGACCAGTGAGCCACGCTCTGTCCTGAGGACTGGCTGCCTCCTGCATGGCGTTCAAAGGCAGTGGGTCGGACCCCAGACCAGTGTCCATGCAAGGTCCTTGCCTGCCTGGGGGCCTCTCCAGCTCTCTCACCTCTGGGACTTGGATGAGGACAGCAGGGGTGGGCCAGCCAGTGCCAGGGATAAGATGCCTCAGCTAAGAGGGGTCGGAGAAACCAACAGAAAGGCAAAGCAGCGCCTCTGCCTTGAAGAAGCAGAAACGCACATTTGCTAGTGGGCACATGGGCTCAGGGGACTTGTCACAAAAGGGCAACTGCAGTCCTGCACAGCCTTGGCTGGGTAGGTGAGTCACATAGACAAACACCCACCGGGGGACAGGCGGACAGCCAGGGCACTGCCTTCCTCCACCCCTTTCCCATGTCATTGTCCTTAGAAGGTTTTGGGGTGGCCTGGACTCAGATTTTCTGACTGAGGTGTAGGCTCAGTAGAAATCCAGGAGGAGACAGACACATTCCTTCAAACTCAGGATTTCCCGTCTTCCTGCATTCCCGGGACATGCAGAAATCTTGCTCACAGGTCTAGAACTAACAGAAATGACACTGGCTAGGTATCCAAGCCATCACAGCAGGCACAGGCCCCTCACCAGTGAGGCTGTCTTCATCTCCATTCACAGACAGCAGGCGGCGTGGAGGAGGGGATGGGCAGACTGGAGAGGTGGAGTACCTACTGCTGTGCCCATGTGGGGGCCAGGCACAGGGCAGGAGCTGTGATCTGCTCATAGTCACAGGGCGGCCACACTCCACCAGGGCCTGGGCCTGAACACCGAGCTCCTCCCCCAGAAGGGGAAGAGAGAACAGAAGCAGAGAAAAGCAACAAAAGCCACAGTCCTGACTGCTGTAAGAGTGAGCTGTCTGAAAGATAGTAACTGGCTGATATTTGGAGACATTCAGTTAAAAAACGAGTATTAGCAGATCTATCAAATCGTTATTGTGTAACCATGACATAATGCTGCAGATGTATTAAAAGTCTGGATGTTTGTGCAATATAAAGTTCCATCTAGCTGCTGAAATTACAAGGGCTTTAAATTTTTATAAGGTCTCACATATCTGCATCTTAAAATATACATATCTTCGTGTATGTTTTTTACTTATCTGTTTTGTGGTTATTTTCTAATTTAAATTATATACTTTCTAATTTAAACTATATATATATCAATTAGAAATACATTGGCCAACAGTTTTGAATAATTTTTAATATTCTTATTATTCCTTCCTAATTCATTTAAGTCCACTTACTATGTAATTTAAGTGATGTATTTAATTCTTTTGGGGTAAAATCCAAATAGTAATGGTATTAATTTATTCAAAAATTTTTCTAGTTATCTCTTTTACTACGTGGCTCATTTTATTTTTTTTTTCTGGTGTTTTGTTTTTTTTGTCGGTACCAGAAATCGAACTCATGACCTCACACTTACCAGGCAGGTGCTGTGCCACTGAGCTATAACCCCAGTCTCTTTGTTTTCCTTTTATTTTTAAATCCAAATCATTTCATTTTGGTTTTTTTGTACTTTCCAAAATTTTATCAATTTTAAATTTAAATTTATTTATTTATTTGCTAATTTTTTTTTTTACTTTTCTTAATTTGTGTTTAGGTAGAGAAACTTACAGCATTTTTAGTTTTTATTTCTATATGTAATACAGAATATATTCAATTTCTTATTTTTCTATGCTGCCTAATAACACTAGTACTTAACTTTTGCTAGTTTTCTTGATTACTGGAAACCTAAAGGAAAAAAGTGGGAAAAGCCTATAAATGCACAAATGCATTTACTGCAGTCCTTATCAGGGGAAAGCCACCCCAGAAACACCAAGAAAGTGGGGTCCCCAGAGCCCATCCTGGGCTTTCATTAAAGACGAAGACTTCAGAAACAGCATGGCATAAAATCAATCAGGAAGAAAATAATTACAGGATCGTGGGACTTTATGAGCATTATGGTCACTCAGACTTGATCTGAAAAGAGTACAAAGAGAAACAAAACTATAAAAAATGAAACCCAAGTCAATAAACATAAAACAGTCCTCACGCAAACCAAAGAACAGAGCCACCAGCCAACCAAGCAAAACAAAACCACGCAGGCAAATTAAAGGAAGTGGTGTGGTGGTCCAAGGGAGTGCGTGCCACCGAGGGCTGCGTCCCTGAAAAGGGGCCTCTGTGGCTTTGTCCCTGCGAGCCAGGGGCGGGCTCTGTGGACAGGTGATCCTCTTGCACTGCCCGCTGGCTGAACCTGCGAAGACACCAGCCTCCGGAGTCACAGGGGCCTCAGGCCCAGTTCCTCGGCTTGGGGACTGGCCGCCCGGACAGGAAGCCCGGGGCATACTGAGCCCTCCCTCCTTTCCTTTTGGTAGGCTGAGCCTGAGATTATGCTAATTCGCCCCAGGTGCCAAGTTTCTTGTTGCCTGGTGACAAAGTTTCCCAGTGGAGGAGGAGGACCTGGGACGGGGTAAGTCTGCTCGGGTGGCGGCCCTGTTTTTGTGGATAGTTTCCTTTAACTTTGCTGAACTACTATGGTTTCAAATTGCTTTTTTCCTGCTCTCTCTGAGTGAGCAGCTCTAGAGCCACCGTGCCTTTGGCGGGTGCTGTATTTACTGACCCCAGACACCGGCTGATGTATCATTTACAAGCCGCAGCTCACCCGGAGCCCGACCAGGAAGGACAGCTGCTGGCCGGGGACATGGCTGGGGGTCCTCGGGTGCCAGGCAGCTGTGCGAATTAGTGGGGATTTGAGGGCCACTCTTGATTCTCCTTCCAAGCAATGTCTGCCCCCTCCTTGTCCCCCAGACGCAGGCCTGTGTTTGAAGCACCCACCTTCATCCAGAGAAACTAGGAGACTACAGAGTATCGGACCCTTTCAGTCACCCACACCTGGCCACTGGGGGAGTCCGGGCGTGAGCTCCTACCCTGACACTGGAGCCCAGCAGACAGCGGGTTAGTCCCGGGCTGCGCAGGGCTTTCCTCACGGCACACACTAGAGCACAGCCCTCCAGCTGAGGCTCCGTCTTCATGGCCCTGTGTTAGGGAAAGGCAGGTCCCTACTCAGAGTCTCTGTGACTTCGATCAAGTTACTTGACCCACTCTGGGGTTCAAGTGCTGTGTGTGCAGTGGACGTAAAACTGAGCGAGTCGGGCAGTTACAGAATCACCTACGGGGTCTGTAAGATGCGTGGGTTGCAGCAGGAGGCCCACATAATCCACGGATGCAGGAATCCAGTTTCCCTGGGTCACAGTGCGGTGCTGTTGCTTTGCAAAGGGCTCCCAGTGCTTTCAGGAACCACTCAGATACTCCGAGAGCCAAGAGCAGGCTACAAAACGTGGACACGCGGGAAAGCTGAGACGTGCGCCCGAGAGCCACGGTGCGGGAAGGGACAGCGCCGGCCTGGCTCCCAGCTGGGGTGGGAGCAGCCAGGAAGGAGGAGGCTGAGGCGGCTGCTGTCCCCGGGTCCCCTGCTGCAGCCCAGTGCTCCCCCATACCTCCACAGATCAGCAGGGTGACAGGGACATGAAATCCCGGAGAGTCCCTGAGTCCCTGATCCTGTAGGACACAGGTGAGCGATGCCACACGGCTCAGCGGCAGGCAGTGTCCACGCCTCACCTCACCTAATCCGCTCTCTGCTGACTCAGTTCTGAGCGCTCCACCAGCCTCAGAACTCAACACAGGTCCTGATCCCCAAAGCAGGGTCCGGGGATGGGTGCCTCCCTTCCTTTCCCCTTGGGGTGCCCATGACGGAGGGTCTGACCCGCAGGACAGCCTGCATCCAGGTTCTGTCCACCCAATAAGGTCAATTTGTCCTAGGAAGTTGTCAAGTCAAATTAGCATAGAAAAGCCCAGCAGCAGTTAGGTGCCCAGGAAGGGCACTTGCGCAGAGCCTGGCTCTGCCTGAGTGTGTGCCTTTGACAAAGGACAAGATGGTGAGGCCCCGTGTTTGGTCTGTGAAGTGGGGTGCATCGAATGAGACAAGGTGCAGAGAGCACAGAATCCACAGCCCAGGTTGGCAGCCTCGTCTCCATGGTCCGCCTGTCCTCTGCCTTGACTGCAGTCTGTCCTCTCTCCCTTCCTTCTCTTAACTCAGTTAAAACAGCTCCTCGGGCTGCGGACCCCTGGACTCCCTTTCCAGCACAGGTGCTCCTGGTCAACAATCCATGCCATCACGACATCTGTGCAGACAGCACCCCTGCCCCCAGGGAGCCACGCCCAGGGCTAGCTTCACAATCAGGGGTCATCAAAGACTTGCTTTATCAGTCTCCCCCAGGAAACCTCTCACTTAGAAAATACACTTCCTGTTGTAGACTTCTGCTCACACTAGATGGAGAAACAGCAGCTGGAGGTGATTATGCTCCAGGCTAGGCGGTACCTGGTGCAGGTGCAGTGCACGTAGCAAAGGCCACAGGACACAGCCACACCCTGACAGGATGCGAGGCCATGTACCCTACAGGTCTCCGTGTCCCTGCGACCTCAGGATCCTACAAAGCCCACGCCTGGAAAGGCAGGGGCGCCACTGCTCAAGAGGGTGCTGGGCCACAGGGTCCAAATGGGGTTTTACCCAGGTGGGATCTGGGGTCCCAGCTCTATCTTAGGTCAGTGATGCAGTCTGTCTGTGCCACACTGGACCTCCTACAAAGTCAGCCAGGGCCCCTCCTGTCACCCAGCCCTGGGAGCAGCCTCTTGTTCAACCATTGGCAGCAGCGGGAAGCGACATTCAGCGAGCACAGGGGACCACCCAGGCTCCCTGGGATGGTGAGCAGGGAACCAGGGGTGGCAAACCCCCGGGTGTCCACCCTGCCACCTGCCGAGCCACTGCCAGCAGCCCTGTTTCCTACTGTGCAAGGGGAGGGACTGTGAGGAGGAGGCGGGCGATGCCGCAGACACCCGGGTAGAAGTGGAGCCCGTGTGCCCCATCCTGGGCTGCGAGGAACTGGTTCTGCCGCAGGTCCTTTGGCCTCTGCTTGTGTGAGGCCAGTTTGCATGTTTTGAGCACATGGCTGGTGAACAAGGCATTTCCAGCCTGTTATACTAATAATCTTAGTATTTTATTTTAATTGTAAGACACCTATTCCCCTTGGTGGCTTTAACAAATCCAATTAAACACAGCACATTCAGAATTACAAAATAGATGCTATTAAACCAGTAAGAAATCATGAACTTTCCTTATGGGGCCATGTGACCCCTTGGGAACTCTTGCTCCAAATAAAAGCTGAATTCTCATTATCCACCGGGGGAAGGGGACAGTTTGACAGAGAACACTTCCAGGTGGCAAGTGGGCACAGCCAGGCCGGGCTGCAGAGAGCAGTGAGTATCGGTGCTGGGGGGTGAAGCGTGACGTGTGAGTCCCTGAGACGCTGAGAGCAGCGAGCACGAAGTTAACTACATCACTGCCAGATTCATGAACCAGAGCGCTGGTGTGTGGACACCCCACATGCTTTGCAGGCAGGGCAGGGACTCTAACCTCAGAGGAAGGAGGTTCCCTCCCTCTGAGGCCCGGGGATAAGGCACCCCAACCCCCACGGTGATCTCTGTGCCTATAGTCCGCCGGAAGCACAGGAGGGTGACCCCCACAGTGAGCCTGTGGTCCTAAATCCAGGGAAAACCCTCGGGCAAATCCCCCGGCACAAGCTTCCTGGAACAGAACAGGCACTAGGCAAGTTCTGCTTTTCTTCTGCCCAGCGCAGCTGCACCTGCCTCAAATATTAGTGCTGATTTTAGAGTCCAGACCAGGGATCCAGACCCGTCCACTCCACAGACAGGACCTCCCGCAGGCCCCCATACCCCACCCCAGGAAGCCACAGCCTCTCTGGCTTTTTAAGAGAAGCACCTGTTCCGGGGAGAGGCTGAGGGCATGGGGAATGAGCTGAAGCCACATGGGAAGTTTCAGAGAGGAGCTCGCCTGTTACAGGGAACGTGAAAGTCGGAGAGAAAACAAGTACAACCGTGAAGAGTGCTCACCTAGGACTTTACGATGGTGAGAAACTGGAGGCTGGACTGGGAATTCTGAATCTGTATGCAGTACGCCCTCTGGTCCTCGCTTGGGATTCCAGGCCGTTACCCAGGGAGGCACCCCCCAGGGAGCAGGGGCAAGCAGCTGAGCCTCCGCGCTGTGCTGCCGCTGAACTGTGCTGCCTTGGGAGTTAGGGGCAATGCCCCACAGCTTCCGCTCACAGCCTTCGCAGCGATGGCAGCAACAGGCCGGTCAGGCTGGAACCCCCGGCAAGCCAGGGGCATCTGTGCTTCTGAATTAATGCATGACTGAGGAAATCTGTATCATTTCCTCTTAAGGGATGACAGAAAAGCCAAAGGGATTTGTCTTGCAGAAGGCAGGGGTGCTTCCTATGAACTTTGCCCCAAACACTGTCCTTGAATCAGTGCTGACCTCAGGGATTCAATTCCACGCATGTCTATCCTGCGTCTCCTGTATCAAAGGGTGAAATAGTCACGCTGAGATCATGTTAGTGTGACATTTAGAGATATCAGAGACAGATTTTTAAAAAATTCAGTCTCACTGAAAAATGCAGTCCACAGATTCCGAGTGGGAAACCCAGGTAACTTCCAGCATTGTGGTGATATGGATCTAACTACTGGAAATGCCTATGACGTTAAAATACAGGTTGCCGTTATGTTTTTAATGTTGATATTCATGGGGTGCCCCACCAAGCCGTTTGACTCAGAATTACTAGATAGAAAAATTAATTAAGAGATGAAGACCAAATCAACTGGCCCACGCTATCCAAAGCTAAAAAGACAAACAGACACAGCGCATTCAGAATCTTCCCATTTGTGGCCTTCTAAGCTAGTTGTGTGAGATGAAATCTGCCCCCCCATCTCCCTCACTTCACTCATTTACCTACCCACCTCCCTGGATCTCTATTTATACCTCTCTCCCTTTACTACCTGCTCCCAGTGAGGGTTGGACCTCTGTGACACTTGAGGACGCCTGTGTGTTGGGAAGAATCCGCCATCCGATCCTTTGTGTTGTATGGAAAGGTCACCGTTTCTGTCTCTGTGGCCAACACCTGTTGATCTACTTAGTGAGCAGGAGGCCTGGGTGGTGGGTGCTGGCCTCACAGAGACGAAGGACAGCAGAGACTCCCTGCTTGCTGGGCCTCTGAAGTAGGGCTCTTGGCAGCAGCCCGTGTCTAGTGGTACTCAGCAGTTTCCGGGACAGGACAGCTCCCCGTCTTCCATACTTGAGGGTCCTGGGCAGAGTGAGGAGGCCCCAGGAGAAGCATGCAGGGGCGGGGCCTCATCCAGCCCGAGGTGGACTGGGGTCCCAGACTCCCCAGAGAGGAGGGAAGTGCATTAGCCCAGCCCTGCCCCTCTCTTCCTCCAGATGATTAACAGTCAGCAGGCACAGAGCCAAAGGACCACGGGAGGCCCCTTAATGGAGCAGGACCGCGCAGCCTGATCACTGCTCTGGCCACCATCAATCAGGTCTGGGGGCCGCTTCCCACAGGGCGGGCGGGTGCACAGGTGCAGTGGGGATCTGCACCCCAGAGGCCTCCTAGCCTGTACAGGGGCGCAGACCCGAGCTTGACCTTCATCTCAAACTGAAGAAAACCAAATGACAGCCCGAGCATGGTGGGATCTGCTGGCCCGAATCAGTGACCATGGACATTTGATACAAGAACTTGGGGACCAGGCTGTTCATTGTCTACCGGTGCCCACGCTGCACCACTGGGTGCTCCACAAAGGGCAGCTGACATAAAAACACCCCTGCCCAACTCCCAACCAGGCAGAGCCAGCGGCCACAGGGAAGTTACTGAAAGAGACTACGGAGTCCCAAATAGGTTTATGCTAAAAAAAAAAAAAAATTAGTTCAAATTTAGCTAGCAAAAACCAAAAGATAGAAATTGCATTCAACCCAGCTCTTCCCCTTCTAGGTTTCTTCCTGAAAGAGCTGACGACATCGTGTCACAGTTCTGGGCTCTGACCCATGTGCACTCAATGTCGCCATCCCAGAGTCAGGGGCCAGGCTGTTCCACCACCCCAGAAACTTGCTCAGGCTGCTCCCCATGATACACTGACAGAGGTGGCTTTCCCAGAATGCTGTGCACACATTATCACTCGGTGTGCAGACTTTTGGGGGTGGGGTCTATGCAGCGAAATGTGCTCACGGTTCACCTCGTCATTGCGTGTATCTGTGGTTCACTCTCTAATAAATGTTTCTCTAAATTTTTTTTAAAAAGTGTTTTAAAATTTGTAACAAACATAGTTATTGTACATAGTTGTGGTATACAAAGAGCCACTTCAATACACATATGCACCTTGTGTAAGTAGCAAGTCTATTTCCTTTGTGCTTCTTAGTATCTAGTATAGGAATCTACTCGCAGCAGGGGCTTTGGTGGGGTTGTAGTTTTGCTTTTGGCAGTTATGAATAGAGTGGCTATAAACACACATAGACATGCATTTGTATTTTTCTAGGATAAATGCTTAGTGGGGAACATGAAAGGTCATGTGATAAGTACTTGGTAACACCAATAAGGAATGGCCAAACTGTTTTTTAAGACTTTGTGTTTCCATCAGCAAAGGTCAGATGCCCCGGTGTTCTAGGTCATGGCCAGATCGTTCCGCCATCTGACCCCTGTGTCCTGACACCTGATTACAATGCCGATGGGCTGATTTGCATTTCTCCACTTGCTAGTGGTGTTGAACAACTTCTGGTGGACAAATCTGCCAGCCAAATAACTCCTATGATGAAGCCAATCTTTACATCTATTGTGCATTTTTTAAAAAAATTATATTCTTTTCTTTCTGTTATATTTCAAGGGGTGTTATTGGCAGTGTCTTTTACTGTAATAAACTTTTAAACCTTAAACATACACTGTACTTCTTTGTTCCACCACATGTATTGATTTCCAAATACTGAGTTGGACTTGTGTACTCAGTGGGCCATCATTTACTGTTCTGTACTATATTGCTGGATTCAATTTGTGAATATTGTGGGGAGGATTTGGTGTCTGCATTCATGTGGGATGCTGGCCTGTACTTTTCTTTCATTATATTGTCTTTGTGTGGTTTTCCTATCAGGGTAATGCTGGCTTTAGCAAATAAGTTGGGGATTACTCCTTTTCCATTTACCAGAAAAGATCATATAAAATCAATGTTATGTTTTTGCAATGGACTGAAACATTCCCCCCAACACTCTAAATTATATGTTGAAAAATATGATGGTTTGGGGGGGTTATTTGATAGGAAATTATATCATGACAGTGGGGCCCTCATGGGTGAGATTAGTGCCCTTATAAAGGACCCAGAAAGCTCTCTCGCCCTCTCACCACTATGGGAGGACGAGGCCAAGAGTAGCCATCAGTGAGCCAGGTTCACCGTTCTCAGGCAGCCACCAGATCTGCCAGCAGCGATCTTGACCTTCTCAGCCTTTGATTCTGTGAAGTATACGTTTCCATTGTTTGCCGGTCACCAGTCTGTGGCACTTTGTTTTAGCATTCTGAACAGGCTGAAATGGTCTTTAAATGTTTGCATGATTTAATGATACAGCCATCCGAGTCCTGAAGATTCTTAATGTGAATTCAATTTCACTAATAAATATAGGTCTGCTTGAGGAGTCTAATTCTTCAGTGAGAGTTGGAAGTTTGTGGTCAATTTCATGTAAGTGCCTTGTTGTTTCCTTTTGCATTATAAAAGTTGTTTGTCCTGTTCCCTAGTGATCATTTTAATGTCTGTGGGTTTTAGCGAATCTACTCTTCATCTCAGGATATTCATAATTGTGTCTTTTCAGTTTTTTCCAATGTCAATATGGTTATCAGTTTTATTAATCTTTTCAAAGAACCACTTTTTGGTTTCATTTATTTTTGTATATTACCCTTCTCCTTCCCATGTTACTGATTTATGCTATGTGTTACAACCTTCTTACCTATACTGTAGGCTTAGTTTCTTAAGGTGAGACTTTATATGATTATTTAAGCCCATTCTTCCTTTCCACTATGGGCCATTTAGACTATAAACTTCTTTCTAGTCACCACTTTGGTTGTATTCTGTAGGTTTTGATAAGCTGTATTTTCATCTTTGTTCAGCTTAAAATATTTTCTAATTTCCCTTGAGGCTTCTTTGACTCATGGATTATTTATCAATATATTAATTGTCAACTGTTGGAGATCTTCCAGTTATCTGTCTGTTATTAATTTCTAATTCAATTCCCTTATTTTCAGAGAACACTCTTTGTATGATTCCACCCCCACTTAAATTAGTTAAGCCTTGTTCTATGACTCAAAATACAATCTATATTTGTGAATAATGTGTGTACTCTAGGAAGGAAAATGCACCCTGCTGTTGCTGGGTAGAGCATTTTATAAATGCCAGTTGAATCCAGTTGGTTGATGGCTTCATCTGAGGGTAGTTTTGTTCAGCAGTAGAACAAAATGGTGGTGTCCAGAGGCATTACTGACTGTGACAGCCTGTGGACATCCAATGGGCAGAATCTCCTGGCTAACACCCCATGATACATAGGACAGCTCTGCCCCTTATCCTCACCAACAACAAAGAACTATCTGGCTCAAAATGTCCATAGAGCCAAGGATAAAAATTCTGTCCCTCTACCCGCTCTTCTAATTATTGAGAGGCAAGTATAGGTGTCTCCAATTTAATTATAAATTTGTCCATTCGTATCATTAGTTTTTGTTTCATTTATATTGAAGCTCTATTTTTAGGCATATATGTTATTTAATTTTATGGTCTTTTTGGTGAAGTGTCCATTTTATTTTCAAGTAATAGTCTTCTTATGCACAGGTAAATTTTCTTATTCAGAAGTATTGTTCATCTAATATTAATAAAGTCATTCCAGCCTTCCTTTAATGCTTGTATGGTATGACTTTTTGAATTCTTTTGGTTTAACTCACTTTTGTTTATTTAAAGTGAATTTCCTATAGCTAGCACAATCTTATCCTTTTGTAACCCATAATGATAAGTACATTTTGGTCACCTTTATTTAATGTAAATATTTAGGTCACTTTTATTTAATGTAAATATTACTATGTTTACATTTACGACTACCATTTTACTAGTCTTCCATCTATTTCCTCTTTCCTACCTTCTTTGGGTTATTTGAAATTTTAAGAACTATTTTATTTTCATTTACATACTTAGGTGTTTGCCAGAGTTCTTTTTAATATTGTCTTAGTGATTTCTCTGGTGATTATATGTCCTTAAGATTCACAGCCTAGTTACAATTAATATGTTACCAATTAAAAACCATGTAAAAATAAACTTTACCACTACATAGGTCTCATTAACTCCTCCCATTATAGGGCAGTTGGCACACATATTACACCTACATTGCCAGTTTCTGTCAGATGGTGTTATTTTGTTTTCAACCACATGCATATTTTAAAGATCTTCATATAAGAACAGAAAGCCTACCATATTTCTTCACATATTTATCATTTCTGTTGCTGTAACTTTATTTCCACAGTTCCAGTTTCCCTCTACTGTGGTATCCCTTTTATCTGAAGAACTTCCTTTGGCATTTCTGCTAGAGCAGCACAGCTTATAGTAAAACCTTTTATTTTTTATTCATCTGAGAATATTTTTATTTTTCTTTCATTTTTAAAGAATACTTTCACTGTCTGAGTTGATAGATCTTTTCTCTTAGCACTTGAAATTTTTTTCTAATACTTCTGGCCTCAAAGGTTTCTGATGAGAAAACTGTTGTCATTTGTATGGAAACTCCCCTGTATGGAATGTGTCTTTTTTTCCTCAGGCACATTTCCAGGAGTTAGTTTGTTGTTTCATTTTGAGTAATTGTGTTATGTTTCTGAGTATAGATTTCTTTCAGTTTATCCTGTTTGGAGTTTCAGTGTTTCTTGCATCTGTAATTTTTATGTCTTTCACTAACTTTTGGAAGTTTTCAGTAATTTTTCCTTCAAATATTTTTCTGCAACACAATTCTTTTTTCTTTTCTGTTGGGAAATAGTTTGTAACTGGGTACTCAATCCAGTTAGATCCAGGCTACAAGGTCTGTGCATCACCTGTCAATTCTGTCGGCTACGATTCCAAAACCCATGGGGTTTTCAGAGAACAGGCAGCGTGATTCAGATCCACTCTTATGTTGTCATCTCGCCACCAGCCTGGAACCTGCATGATGATCTATCTCTTCGCTCAGTTCTCAAAGCATTTGGGTCCAAGTATGAAAGAACCTGTTCTTATCCAGGCAGAGGCAGCTCAGGATGCAGCCAGCATTCATACACTATGCCAGGCATCACTTTCCTGGAGGTCCTCCGCTCTGCAACCTCCTCTACACTTTGTGGGTCCCAGAAGTCTTGGCCCTCTGGCTGGAAGTCCAGGAATTTTGATTTCTACACCTGCTGCACACTTTCTGTCAACATTTCTGCCTCTGGGGCCAAGCAACAGTAAGACAGAGGGGACAAAGTGGGCCTCAGGCTCACAAGACCTCAGCGTGTTTGATCATGAGGCACTGTTCTCCCTCCTCAGTCTTTCAGGTGCTGGAGACACCAGTGATCCCCTGTGTTGAGGCAGGAAGGAAGTGGAGCTGTGGGTAAAGTCAGACTTCCTTTACTTTTTCTGACCCTAGAAGCCCCCCTTCCCTGCTGGGCAGAGGAAAGGATGATGTAGGAAACCTGCAGCCACAGGTTTACTTAGGTAGAATCTGCCCCAGTTTCCCCAACTGTCGTTATCTGCAGAGCCCTTTGCATGCTTCTCTACCAACACTTTGGAAGGAAAGGTGGAGCAGAGTCCT
>RJWM01013362.1:0-53642 GCA_004363535.1 Dasyprocta punctata
TCGGACTCTAACCATGTGATGAAATTGTGTGGAACAAAACTCACCTTCACACGCACGTATACACACGCACGCACACACAGAAAATGCGCGCGTTGTGGACCAAATGTCTGTGTTGCCCCAGAAATCATCTACTGAGGCCCCACCAGGGGCCAGTGCTGGAGGTGGGAGGCCCCTGGGCCAGGCGCGGGGCTGGTGGCATCACAGGAGACACCCGTGACGACCTCGCTGTCCCACGTGCGGACACAGTGCGAGGCAGGGACGGAGCCATCCAGGGTCCCGATCTTGGGCTTCCGGGCTGCAGGTGTGGGGAGCGAGCTGTTACAGAAGCCACCAGGGCCCCGGGCAGGCTGTGGGGCAGGGAGACTGAGAGGGAGGCGGCCGGGGAGGCGGCGAGGTCGTCGGTCTCCGCCTTGGCTGCCACGCGGCTGCCGTGGGGACCGCAGTGGGTGAGGCTCTGTGCTGCGAGCAGGGGGGGAAGCGTGGGCACAGAGGCCGGCGGCGCACAGGTGGGCCCGGGAGGGAGCCGCTGCAGACATCTCTGCAGCCCAGCCGGGCCAGGCTCTGTGGGGGTTAGCGCGGCAGGAGGAAGCGGTGGCCCCGGGGCAGCGGCTGCAGGCAGGGGATGTGCGTGCGTGTGTGCGTGTGTGCGTCTGTGGCTGGTGGCTGCGAGGGGGAGGTGGGAGCCCGCGGGATCCCTACGGCCTTGGGAAACCCTGTCCAGCAGAGCTGCACCCTGCACACCTGCAGAACCAGGGTGGGGTGCGGTGGGGTGCGCCAGGGGGGTCTTCCGGGCTTCTTGGAACCCAACCTGGGCTTCCCAGCAGAGAGAAGTAACTCAACAATCTTGCTTTGCACATTAGGAGCTATGCACAGCCCACTCTTCCCAAGTTACATGAGGACACAATTTATCTTTAGCCCGAAGCCACCTGCTTGGTAATCTGTCTCAGTGTACCCGATTGATCCCGCCAGCCTGCCATCGGCTGGAAAAGCGGCCGGCGTTATTTAAAGCAGTCAGCCGCACGGACAGCCTGGCCGGGACTGGGCGTCCAGCGTGGGCCCACTTGTGGGGCCATGGCCCTTGGGCCCCCAGGCCCTGGAGGGTCTGGCACTGGCTCTAGCACCCACACTGCCACCGGAAGGTAGTGTCCAAGTTCCAGGGCCAGAGCTGCACCCGGATTGTTGGGTGAGAGTTTTGCCCCCTGACAGCCACTAAAGCCATCCTTCCTAACGCATTCATAAAGCGTCTGCAAGCGTCTCCGCCCAGAGCTTTAGACGCGCTGTGAAATGGGGGTTGTCTTCCTGCCTCCGAGCTGGAGCGGGACGGGCAGAGGGGCTTCAGGTCCCCAGCACGGGGTCGCTCTAAATATTCCTGAGTGACCCCCGACCGGGTGAGACGCACCGCATCCGCCCAGATCTCCAGGTCGCTCTTTCCCCCTCCCCTCTCTTCCCCTCCCCTCCCCCTCTGCTCTCCCCTCCCCCTCCCGCCTCCCCCCTCCCTGTCCTCTCCCGGGATGTGTGGAACCCCCCGGCCTGCTCACACAGGGGTCAGGGCTGGCTGGAACACCCGTTGCCATATGGTCTGAATTTAGATGAGAAGTGAGCGTGAATGCGTTTAAGCCACCGAATGATACACTGGAAAAGGGTTTCGCGTTTACTATTTGGCAGCCCTGCAGAGGCGCCAAACAGCGCGAACCAGGCGGGCGGGGAGCCGGGTCAGGCCGAGCCGCGCGGGAAGTCCCTGCAGGAGGACAGGGCGTAGGGTGGCGACCGCAGCCCGTGCCTGTTCCCGGACGGCCCAGGTTTCCCTGGGTCCCCCATGCAGTTGGAATAGAGCTAACCAAATGCCCCCCCAAGAGGCGCACATAATTTCACTGCCTTGTTCTTGTGATTTTGATTTTTTTTTTTTGTATTGTGGTAAGGGAACATAACAAAAAACATTGCCATTTAAACCATTTTAAAGCGTATAATTCAGTGGCTTAAATACATTTGCATTGGTGTGCAACCATCTCCACCATCTGGTTCTGAAACTTTGTCATTATCCAGATGAAGGCTCGTCCTCATTAGCAGCCGCTCCCCACCCCCTCCCTGCCTGGCAACCACCAGTCTGCTCTGTCTCCGGGGACTCGCCTGGTCTGGACGTTTTGTATTAATGGCTTTATGCAATACGCGGTCTTGGTGAATGGCTTCCTTTACTCGGCCTCCTGTCGTCAAGGCTCAGCTCTGCTGCAGCCTGTGTCAGAGCTGCGTTCCTTTTTTATGGCTGAGTAATATTCCAGTGTGTGGCCAGGCATCATTTTGTTTATCCATCCACTGGCTGAGCCCTCTGCAGCGTTGAGTGGTGGCCTCATCCTCCGAGGGGGTAAGAACATGGGCTACAGGAAGCAGGGACTTTGGGTGACTTTCGTGGCTGTGCCCCAAGGTCTAGCACAGCGGCCCACAGGGTGGTGTGCAGTGAAAATCTATGGAATGATGGACGCGGATGGATGGTCGGTGGGAACAAGGAGAGCGTCTCTGCTCTGAACGCCCCAAGGCCAGGGGGTGCCAGCTGCCAGGCCGCCGTCTGCTGCCACTGTTGGAGAAAAGAACAAAGGCTTCGCTCCGGAGCCGGAGCGCTGGAGCTGGAGTCGGAAAGCCGGGCGGAGTCGCGCTGTAGCCGCACATGGGTTTCATTATCGAGGAAGCCGGGTTCTCTTCCAGGCCGGGAGGACAGGCGGCTTAAAACAACGCAGATTTACTGCCGCACGGTTCCGAAGGCTGAAGTCTGACCCGCTGTCACGGGGCCGAAACCCAGACGCTGTGCCCAGGGCTGTGCCCCCCGCCTGGGTTCGCCGGGAGGCTCCGTGCCCCAACTCCTGCAGCCTCTAGAGCTGCCTGGAGGCCTTGGCCTCGGGCGTTTTCATATTCAAAGCCCACGAGGATGCAGCGTCTCTCTAGCCCTTCCACCCGCAGGTTGCTTCCTTTTCTTTTTTAATTCTTTCTTTCTTGCTTGCTTGCTTGCTTGATTTCTTTTTTGTTGTTTTGTTGTTTTGATTTTTGAGACAGGGTCTCACAATACAGCCCAGGTTGGCCTTGAACTTACTATGTAGCCCAGCCTTGGCCTTGCTGGAACTGCAGGTGCACACCACCACACCTGGCCCATACACCTGTCTCCAACAACAGATGGCCAAGTTTCTCCACTCCTGAGAGCGTGGGGATCAGTTTCCTCATGGGAAGCCAAGCCAGACAATTCCCAAGGTGCCTCCTAACTCCTGAGGTCAGGGAGGCCCCTGGTTCAGGCTGGGTTCTGCTCTCCTCTTTCACAGGTGAGGGACACGGGGACCGTCCCCAGTAGACAGGTCTCAGACTCCAGACTCCAGAGATGCCCACCCTTGACTGTGCAGCTCTGAAGCAGCTGGAGTCCTCCACTGTGCCCACAGGATTTGGGTGAAAGGCAAACACTTTGAGACATTTAAAAAAAATCTAATGAGGTTTGCTTATTTAGAATTGGTCCTTTTAGGTATCTGGGATATGCAATTGATGTAGTCACTCACTTAAAAATTTTCGAGGTGGTCTTTTTCTTTAACTAAAAACAGTGTGTGTGACGGGGGTCGGGGTGCAGGGTGATCAGCAAGGGCCACAAGGGCTCATCCTCTGCCTCCAGGAAGCGCTTTTCCAGAGAGGCAGCTACAGAAGCGGTGTCGTACAGCCCCTGGATGGCTGAGACAGAGCCACCACCTCCCTGCGCAGCCCGAGTCTGTTTGCGCAGCGGCGACCGGCCCATGGGGGCAGGTTATGGCTGCTCTCGTGGAGAGTGGTGAGCTCCCAGCCCTGCCCCGAGTCCTCCCTTCCACGCAGCCTCTCCCGTGGGCCTCACAGACCCGCCTGGGTGAAGGACTCAGCTCTGAGTGGCATCCCGGCTGGCAAATCTGTCCACTGATAGCCCAAAGAATATCATTCAAGGGTGGGAACCCCCCCGTGGCAAGGCTGGGCTGTGTGTGCGGGGTCAGGGGCCTGGTTGTCTGCCTAAGACTCTCTGCAGACCCAGCTGGTTGGCACCTGAGGAAGAGCCGGGGGCAGCAGTGCCAGGGTCACAGGCACATGTGTCTCCTGCTAAGCCTGGAGAACATAGGTAGGGGGGCGAAGGGGTGAGCTGGGGTTGCAGGTGCACAGAATGGGGGTCCTGTCAGCAGAGGAGCTGTGTAGCTGCCACGAGGGGTCTCGGTGTTGTGCGCCCTAGGGTGGGCGTCCCGCACCTGTTTCCCCAGGTGAGCGTTCCTGCCTTCCTGTACTGGGCCGGCACGGAGCTCAGTGGCTGGGGGGGTGCACTGAGGAAGTGAAAAAGGGGAGGAGGGAAGAAAGGATAGAGAAGGGAAGAAAGAAACTCGAGCATCTGGCCAGCAGCTCAAGGGGTAAAAAGCAAGTGAGTTGTTTGCTGGCCTCCTGGACGCGGTCTAAGCAGAGCTCCCGCAGGCAGGCGCTCCACGTAGCCTGCAGTGACAACCTTTGCTGGTTGATTTCTTCATTCTTTCATCAAGGGCCTCTTGCAAGCAGCCGGGGCTCCAGAGCCAGTGGGTCCTCACCGAGGACGAGGCCCCTCCTAGCAGTTAAAATGTCAGAGAAAATGTCAAATGCCGCCTGCAGAGTGGTCCGCAGACATAAATCTTTTGAATCGCCGTGGAAACAGTTCATTTGTGGAGAACAGTTGGTGCAGCCACTCCAGCTGAAGTTGCGTGTCTGGAACTCTATAGTGGACACCCCAGAGTCAGAGGCGGTCTGTGGAGGTGTTGTGTTTCTTTTTGAATGCACTGACCGTGCATTGTACACCTGTTAGGGCCCAGAAGTGGGGTTTCTCGAGGGACGCAGGCACAGGGGGATAGCTCTGGGTCTAGAAAGCTTGTGCATAGTTGGGAAGAAAAACGATCATGGCATGGGGTTCTGATGCCACCACCCACTCACTCAGTAGCCGTAGTGTATGCCCGGAGTTTTTCTGGGTATTGTCAGTTTGGTCTGGGCTTCTCTAGTAACTTGATAATTCAGTGACTCCTGGTGAGCTCTGCTTTCCTGATGACTTCCAGTGCTACTGAGGTCCACTGCACAAAAGAACACACTGAGACAAGACGGAGATCCTGGCTAGACTCGCACTGCCGAGTCCTCACTTCCATGGTCAGCATAGCCCATAGGTCACTGGGAAACTGGTTAGTTCCGGCCCTTTGGACATTATTGGTATTATAGTTTATAGCTTGATGTCTCCTGAAGTGGGGCTTTGGGATGGTGATTGCATTGTGGGGGTCTTAGGGCTGACTCCCAATTAGGAGGAGGTGGGGTCGGGTTGGAAGAGGTGGTCTCTGGGGCGGGGGCTGCAATGCTGCATCTCCCTTCCTGGCTCCTCCCTTTGCTTCTGGTCGCCGTGAGGTGAACAGCTTTCTTCCACCAGACCTGTCCACCATGCCGCTTGCTGTGGTGTGGTTAAATGTTCCTCCACAGCCTCATGTGGTCTTGGGAGGTGGGCCTTTCTAGGGTGGCTGCATTTGTGATTGGTTCGTTGAATTCTAGTGCTGGAATTGGTGGCATGAGTGCTGCACCTGCCCAGGGGCAGGTAACCCGCCCACAACTTAAAAAAAGGAGAAGTAGGTTTTAGAATTTTGGTCCTTGTATGATTGGCTGGCTCTAGGCAGAAGCTGTATCTTGGTTACTTTGACTCCCAAAATGAAGGAAGGAAAGGTTTATTTAAGCTTACAGTTGTTGGAAGTTTCAGTCCATACTCAGTTGGCTCCAAAGCAGGATGGCGTGGCTGAGGGGCAGCTGTTCATGGCAGCCACAAGTGACATGAGCAAAAGGGCACAAAAAGGGGGAGAAGAACACCTCCTTCCTTTCCTTATATCGTATGCGGGTTACCTTATTAGCAGGACTTCCCAAAGTACCCTGGACCCCAAAGTGTAGACCCAAGCTTTAGTCCATGGCACCCATTACTGACCTTCCTACCAGCTGTCCAAGCTCTGGATCTGTCTTCTAGGCCCACGCACATTCCCTGGACTGTATCCTCCAGGCTCATTCGTAGTGAACGCTAACGATCTGTCCTGGTGTGGCCAGAGGCAGAACCAGAGAAGGTCCAGGTGGGTTGGAAGCAGCTCAGTACCATGCGGGTGAGTTCAGGCTTTGGTCATAACTGGGCTCTTTGGGGCTATGAGCACATTATGTTTGGTAATAAATGGAGTGACTCAAGGTGACTGTGACCTCTAAGAGTTTCATCAATCGTAAGGTTGATTGGAGTCACTGAGAAAGCTGGAGGCAGTGTAAATGCCATGTGACCTCTTCACAGAAATAATGGTGGAAAGCTTCCCAAACACGGATAAAGAATGTGGTATATATGTAAATGAAGCATGCAGAACTCCAAACAGCCATGACAAAATAAATCCAAACCAACATATATAATAATTAAGATTTTGGAAATTTAGCACAAGAATAGAAGATTAAAAGAAGTTAGAGAAAAGAAACAAATAACCTATAAAGAAAAGCCCATCAGAATCACAGCAGACTTTTCAAAATAAACCTTGAAATCAAGAAGATCTTTGAGTGTGGTATTTCAAGCTCTAAAAGAAAACAAACTCCAACACAGATTGACATACCTCATGAAATTATCTTTCAAAATCAATGGAGAAATAAGATACTTCCATGACAAAGAACAACTGAAGAAATTCATGACCACCAAACCAACTCTTCAGAATGCTTTGAAGAATATATTAGAAAGAAGAACTAAGACCACAAGCACAAGCACACCAATAGAAAGAAGCCACCAGGCAGGGCAAGCAATTCAACAGAAAGGGAAGACAGGGAACCAACAACAGGAAAATAATATGAGAAAGATAAGACAATATGTATCTGTTGTAAGTGGTCTCAATTCACCAATCAAAAGAAATAGACTGGCAGAATGGACCAAGAAGCAAGATCCAACAATATGCTGCATACAAGAAATACATTTAACTTGAAAAGAAATCCATAGACTGAAATTCAAAGGATGGAAAACAATCCTCCATGCGACAGGATCCCAGAAAAAAGCAGGGGTAGCTATTCTATTTGCCGACAAAGTGAACTTCAAGTTAAGACCAATAAAAAGAGACAAAGAAGGTCAGTATACCTTGTCAAGGAAAGGCACACAGAAGAAGAGATAGCAATCATAAATACATATACACCAAACACCAGTGCACCCAACTACATAGAACAAATATTAATGAACATGAAGCATCAAATAAGCACTAACACAGTTGTAATGGGGAAGCTTAATACCCAACTGTCACAATTATATAGTCAACTACACAAAAATTCAACAAAGAAATATCAGAATTAAACCAAACCTGTGAACAAATGGATTTAACTACAGAATATACATTCTTCTCAGCTGCATATTAATGTTCTTCAAATTAGACCACATACCAGCCCATAGAACATGTTTAAGTAGATGCAGAGGAGTTGAAATTATCCCATGAATATTATCTGTCCATAGTGCAATGAAATTGGAAATCAGTGCCAAAAGAAACCACAAGAACTCCATAAACAGATGGAAATTAAACACCTTCACGAGCAACCAATGGGTCACAAAAGAAATTAAAGAAGTATCTATAATTAAATAACACTGATACAACATGCCAGAATTTATGGGATGCCATGAAAGCAGTCCTATGAGGGAAATTTATAGCTGTGAATTCTTACATAAGGAAAACAGAATGAACTCAAATAAAAAACTTAATGTTAGCCGGGTGTGGTGGTGCACGCCTTTAATCCCAGCACTCGGGAGGCTGAGGCAGGTGGAGCGTTGTGAATTCAAGGCTGGCTTGGGCTACAACGCAAGCGCAAGGTCAGCCTGAGCTACATAGTGTGACCCTGCCTCAAAAAAGTAGGGCTGGGAGTTTGGCTCAGTGGCTTAAGCGTCTGTCTGGCAGGCGTGAGGCTGTGAGTTGGATCCCTGGTGCCGCAAAAAAAACAAAACAACACAAAACAAAACAAAAACTTAATGTTGAACCTCAAACTTAAAGAAAAGAACAAATCAAACCCAAAGCTTGTATGAGAGAAAATTATAAAGACAAGAGCAGAAATTAATTCAATTGAGTCTAAGAAAACAATATGAAGAATCAATGAATTGAAGAATCGATTCTTTGAAAGAATAAATAAAATTGATAAACCCCTAGCCAACCTTCTCAAAAAGAGGAAACAAAGACTCAAATCCAAGCAATAAGGACCAAAAGGGTGAAATCGCAGCAGACCCTGTGGATATCCAGAAGATCGTCAGTACCTACTTTGAGAACCTGTGCTCTGATAAGATGGAAAACACAGAAGAAATGGACAGGTTTCTAGACACATGTGAATTACCGAAGTGGAATCAAGAAGATATAAAAATTCTAAATAACCCCGTATCAGTCAATGTAATTGAAAAAGTAATTAAAAATTATCAACAAAGAAAAGCCCAGCTCCTGATGGATTCACTCCTGAATTCTATAGGAAATTTAAAGAAGATCTAAAGCCATGAATTCTGATACTCTTTAATGAAATTGAAAGGGATGCAGTACTCCCACAGTCATTCTAGGAAGCAAGCATCCCCCTGATACCAAAACCAGAGAAGGACCCAACTAAGAAAGAGAACTGCAGGCCAGTCTCCCTAATGATCATAGATGCAAAAATCCTCAGTAAGATACTGGCAAACAGGATGCAGCAAATCATCAAGAAGATTATACACCATGACCAAGTAGGATTCATCCCAGGGATTAGGGATGGTTCAACATATGCAACTCAATAAATGTAGTACATCATATTAACAGAGCCAAAGACAAAAATTACATGATCATCTCAATAGATTTGGAAAGGTCCTTTGACAAAATCCAACTCCCATTCATGATAAGAAACCTACATAAAATAGGTATAGATGGTCTTTACCTCAATCTAATAATAGCCATCTATGACAAACCAACAGCCACCATCATACTAAATGGACAAAAACGGAAAGATTTCACTCTAAAATCCACTGTCACCACTCCTATTCAATATAGTTCTGGAAACGTCAACCAGAGCAACTCGATCAGGGGGAAGAAAAAAGAAATAAGGCTAAGAAAGGAAGAAGATAAATTATCATTACTTGAGGATGATATGATACTCTACATAGAAGACCCCAAAATCTTCACCAAAAGACTTGTAGATTCAGTAACCAAATTCAGTAGTGTAGCCGAATACAAAATCAGCACTCAAAAATCAATAGCATTCCTACACAAAAACAACAAACTCACTGATAGAGAAATTAGAGAAACAACAATTTTCATGATAGCATCCAAAAACATGAAATACTAAGGAATCAATTAACAAGGGAAGTAAAAGATCTATAAATTGGAAATTATAGTACTCTGAAAAAGAAGATCTAAGGGGATATCAGAAAGTGGAAAGATTAAAAAATTAAAAAAATGGAAAGATATTCCTTGTTCATGGATAGGAAGACTCAACATTGTGAAAATGGCCATACTTCCAAAATTATTATACAGATTTAATGCAATCTGAATCAAAATACCATTATCATACCTCACAGAACTAGAGAAAACATTCCTAAAATTCATTTGGAACCAGAAGAAACCTAGAATAGCAAAAAGAATTCTTGGCAACAAAGGCAAAGCAGGGAGCATTGCAATTCCTGACTTGAGATTATACTACAAAGCTACTGTGATAAAAATGGCATGGTACTGGCCAAATACCAGACCTGAAGACCAGTGGAATAGATAAGAGGATGCAGAAAGAACCCCAAACACACTCAGGCACCTTATGTTTGACAGAGGAGCTGGAAGAAAGATAGTCTCTTTAATAAATGGTGCTGGAAAAACTGGCTTTCCACATGTCAGAGACCTAAACTAGACCTATATCTATTACCATGCACTAAATTAAAATTGAAATAAAAAATCTAAATATTAAAATAGAAACACTAAATCTGTTGGTAGAGAAAGTAGGCAGAACTTAAAGACACAGGTGAAGGTGAAGGTGAAGACTTCAAGAACGAAACCCTGATCGCATGGGAAATACCACAAAGAATCAATAACTGGGATCTCATCCCAGTGAGGTTTTTACACAGCAAAAGATATCACCAACAGAGTGAAAATACAACCCAGAGATTGAGAAAAATTTTTAGCCAGTTGTCCTTCAGACAAAGGACTTCTGTCTAGAACATATAAAGAATTGAAAAACATCAGAGTCCCCCCGCCCCATTTAAGGAGCCAATCCAAAGTGGGCATCTGAGAAGAACACACACTTCTCAGATGAAGAAATACAAATGGCAAATGAATACATGAAAAAATGTTCAACATCACTGGTCATTTGAGAGATGCAAATGAAAACAATGCTGAGATTCCATCTCACTTCAGAAAGAATTCGTATTATCACGAAATCAAACAATAACAAATGCTGGTGGGGCTGTGGGGAAAAGGAACCCTTCTCCACTCTTGGTGGGAGGGTAGACTGGTGCAATCACTGTGGAAATCATTGTGGAGATTCCTCAAAGAACTAGGACTAAAGGTTCCATTTGACCCAGCTATTTCCCTTCTTGGTATTTTCCCAAAAGAAGTAAAAACATCATACCACAGCAATATATGCATACCCATGTTTTCAGCAGCACAGTCTGTAATATTTAAATCTTGGAAACAGCCCAAGTGCTCATCAACCAATAAAATCAATGTTTTTTTAAAAAAATACATTAGAGTACTACTCAGCCACAAAGAAGGATAAGCTTGAGACATTTTTGGGTAAATGGTTGTAACTTGAGACCATACTCATAAGGTGAAATAAACCAGACGCGCATGTGTAAACATCACATTGTCTCCCTGGTGTGACAAACTGAAAGAGTAAATAAAGTTCAAAATGTACACTAAATATTACGAAACGGAAAGAAATTGTTCAAAAGGAAAGAGGAACTAGGGTGGGTGAAGGGGGAAAGGAAGGAAGGGAAAAGGAAAAATTAACCAGGCGTGGTGGTGCACGCCTGTAATCCCAGCACTCAGGAGGCTGAAGCAGGAGGATCCTTGCAAATTCGAGACTAACCTGGGCTACAAACTGAGCTCAAGTCCAGCCGGAACGGCATAGTGAGATGCTGTCTCAAAAAGAAAAAAAAAAGACAGAAAAAGAAAGAAAAGAAAAGAAAAGGATAAAATGGAAACAAAGCTTTGTAGATAGGGAGGAGAAGAGGAGTAGAAGGGAGGAGAGGGGATTGGCAAAAAAAGAGGAATCAACATATATCATGTACTGGAGCAAATTCCCTATGATGAACATGATATGTGTGTATCTAAAATGTACCAATACAGTTAATTAAAATACATATTTATATACTATTACAAGTCTGTTATTGATTACACTTGAAATTAAAATTTAAATGTTAAAATGTGCTAATCCACAGGATCATATTGATTCCTTCTAGCGAGGCGTCAGGGACCCGCAGCACAGGGCACAGTCGCACACCCTGGAGCCCGCCTGGCGTAACTGTCCCTGCCTTTCCACATGGCCGCACGCACGGTGGCCCGCTGCTCCTGGTCCTGGTGAGCAGAGCAGCAGGAGCTCCGTCCGCCTGGAGGGAAAAACCTCTGCCCTCCAGAGCCGAGATAAACTTGGTGATCACTTACATTCGGCTTTGGTTTTAAGTAAGTGGGAGCACACTCGAAATTACCAACAAAAGTGATGCGGTGTAGTGGGACTTCCAATCCTAATTTTTTAAGGAATCTCCACACTGATTTCCACAGTGGCCACACCAGTCCACACTCCCACCAACAGTGGAGAAGGGCTCCTTTTCCCCCACAGCCCCGCCAACATTTGTTATCAGTTGATTTCTTGGTGGCAGCTGTTCTCTCTGGGGTGAGGTGGAATCTCAGTGTTGTTTTAATTTGCATTTCTCAAATGACCAGTGATGTTGAATATTTTTTCATATATTTATTTGCCATTTGTATTTCTTCATCTGAGAAGTGTGTGTTCATCTCAGATGCCCATTTTTGGATTGGGCCTTTGAATTTGGGAGCCCTGATGTTTTTCAATTCTTTACATGTTCTAGATACAAGTCCTTTGTCTGAGGGGCAGCTGGCTAAAATTCTTTCCCATTCTGTGGGTTTTCTTTTCACTCTGTTGGTGATTTCTTTTGAAGTGCAAAAACTTTTTAATATGATGGCATCCTGGTTGTTGATTCTTTGAAGCACGTCCTGTGTGGTTTGTGTTTTGCTCATGAACGCTTTGCCTACCCCTATGTCTTCAAGATGGCTACCTACCTTGTCTTCCAGTAGAGTTAGTGTTTCTACTTTAACATTTAGATCTTTGATCCATTTTGACTTTAGTGCATGGTGATAGACATGGGTCTACTTTCAGTCTTCTCTCTTAGGTCATCAAAAAGAACAGTTTGTGCTGTCATTGTTTGATTGTTTCATCATTTGTTTATGCCTAGATCTTGTAACCTGAACAACTACTTCTAAGATTACAATAGGCAATATATTAGCTAGTGTTATTTCCTACTTTATTTTGAAATTCTGTATCATTTCTATCCTTGTTTCTGTTTTGCTTTTTAAAATAAAAAAAGAGAGAGATGTAGCTCAGTGCAAAGGCCCTGGGGTGCAATCTTGAATGGGGGGGGAGAGATAAAGGAAAAGGAAAAAACTGTCCAGCATAGTGACTGCGTGAATCATGCCTTGTGGTTCACACCCTGTCTGTTATTGTACACACTGTGCTTTCACGTGCCTGGAAGTGTGTGAGTTTGTGCGCACCAGCCTCACCCCAAACACACAAGGAATGCACTGGGCGGTGAAGTCTCCGGGTGCCAGGAACTCTTCAGCCCCGCTCCCATCCTATGGGGCCACCGTTCCAGGTGTGGTCTGCTGTCACCGGCGGGGCCTTGTGCACCACACGACCTGGTGAGCATCACGGTGCGAGCCATACTAATGTCCAGCGGGGCCTTCCTGTACGTTTCCATGCTCTGTATCACACGAGCGTGTTATGTTCCACGGAGACCATCCTGGACATCCGCTCACATCCCCGGGCCCTGCCCCAGGAGGGACCATGCCCAGGCTGTGGACACGAGGCCGGGCAAATGCTGACCCTGCCTTGGGCGGTCACGGCCGGCCTCCTGGGGAGGTGGCGCGCTCTCACCTGACGCGCTTGCTCCTGGACCCTCGACTTCCTGTTGGCCCATCACCGTCAGCCCCTACCCTGCACTGTCCTAGCAAGCGGAGCCCTGGGCCCCCCAAACCCGAGGAGGTCAGAGATCTGTGACACAGCGCCCGTCCTTCCCCCCACAGCCGTGTCTGTCCCCGGGGCCTGGCCGGAAGCCCTGCCCCCGATGCTGAGGGCGCCCCGACCCGGTCACGAGGCAGGAGCCTTCGTGGTGCCTGTCCCTGAGGTCCGGGCCCCTGGCTCCCCCCGGCCTGAGCTCTGACCCCGGGCGGGGGAGGCCACACTGGTGTCGGCAGTGCTCGCCACACTCGCGTGCGGGACCCTGTGAGTGTCACTGCTTCCTGCGGGACCCAGGACCCGGGAGCAGGGCCGGCCCTGCAGCAGGGAAAGAGAACACCCCTGCAGGCCGGAGGCTGCCAGGTTCAGCAAATAACGCCACAGGCTGCCCTGTTCCGTCTGCATTTCAGAGGGACGACGAGACACGAGCAGCGTCGACCCGACCCGAGGTACCCTAGCCAGTGCACTGCATGCTGATTAGAACTGGGGTGCAGCTGCCTGTCTTACTGCATCTGCAAACCCATGAGGGAGCCTGGATTCCAACCGATCGAGCCACTGAGGCCGCCGACCTCGTCCCTCGCCATCGCCCTGGCCACGTCTGACCCTGGTGCCTGGAGAGCTCCTGTCCAGGGCTGGCTGGGTCCCCGGCTGCACAGCTCTGCTCCAGTGGGGGCTTGAGGGTCCCTGCTTTGGGGGATTCCGAGCGTTGCACCCTTTGACAGCTTGGTGACGGGAAGTCCAAGTCCCCGATGCGAGGGTGGCCTGGGGTTTCCAGGAAGCCCAGTCCCTGCTCCGCAGAGGCGGCAGCCAGGCCTGAGCCAGGCTGACCTGGAGGTCACTGCCTGTGACACAAGATGGGTTGTATCTTCTGTGAGCCCCGGGCAGGAGGAGGACCCCAAGAAGCTGGCTCTTACCTCCCGAAGGATGGGTGGCCACCATCTTGGTGGTCTGGAGGTCTCAGATCAGAAATTCTGCCTTGTTCCTGGAGGGGTCAGGCAGGAGCGTCCTGTCTAGAGGGCAGTGTGGCCGTGGCCCCCTGGGGGCTTGTGGCCAGCTCCCTGTCCCCGGGTCCCAGGCCCTCGGGCTCTGAGCATGGCCACTGGGGGGCAGCGCTGGCCAGGAGACCTGGCAGGAGTCCACCCTGCTGCCCGCCCAGCGGGCCCTGCCCAGCAGGGGGGTACACCTGGCCTGAGAACCCGCTCCTACCCTGGGCAGTGGGGCGAAGGCTCTGCCGTGGCTCCGGGCCTTTCCCTGGTGTCCAGGTCACACTGCGCCCAAGCACAAGCACGCAGCCTCCTGAGCACTCGTGTGCGCGCCGCGACGTTCTCACGCATGCACTCGACAAGGTCACCGCCTGTGCAAGCGGAGCGGCGTCCAGCTCACACGCAGGCACAGCCCGCGCAGACACGCGTACTGGAGGCCCCTGCGCACACACCCACACAGACGGAGCTACGTTCCCCCTCCCTCCCTCCCGGCAGGGCCAGGGCAGACCCTGCCCCTCGATGGACAAGGACGGAGCTGCCCTCTGCCTGGACCCCGGCCCAGGGCTCCTCGGGGGCTGAGCGGGCGTCCTGCGGCCCACCCTGAACCGCGAAAGCCCCTGCCCCAGGGCTGTGCAGCAGCTGTTCTGGGGGTCGCCCCCACGGGGTCCCCGGCCCCCGGAGACCGGGAGCCCCCCGCTTTCCCCCTCCGCACCTTTCCTTCCACTGTCCTTGTTGCGCGCTGTCCTCTGCTCATCCTACAAAGGGCAAACCCAGACCTGAGCCCCAGAGAGGGGTGACCCGTCCAGCCAGTCAGGGCTGCATTTCCTGCCCGCACACAGCGGAGTTCGAGCCCCGGGTCCTCCCCCCGTGGACTCCGAGTCCGTGTCCACTTCTCCGGGGACCAGAGGAGCCTGCCGCGATCCTGTAGCTGCTCAGGGCCGTCCGTGTGGCTGGGTCCTCACACTGTCTCAGGTGTTGGCGGGCTCCGTGGGAGGCTGGGTCTGGGCCTCGATTCGGGTCCCAGCTGGGGGCCGTGGGGAGCTGCCACCCCCCACAGTTGCGGCAGTGCCCTCTCTGCCAGTGGAGGTGCCACGCACTCGTGGGGCCGCCTGTGCGATCGGGGCTGACGAAGGCCCTGGCGCAGTGTGGCATTCAGGTTCAGTGTGGCCTGGGTGGGGAGGCCCGGCTCAGAGCGAGCAGACCTGCGTCCTCTCTCCGGAGGCCCCGAGTGCCTCCAGCTGGGGATGGGGCTTTTTCTTCTCCCGAGACCTCCGACTGGCAGGTGCCTGGCTGGGGCTCTGGTCTGTGGCCATGGAGCGCGTTCAGTGCGAGGCAGGCCGGGTCTGGGTGGGCTCAGAGAGGAGAGAGGCCCTTGCCCTGGCCCTGGCACCGTGGCGTTTACGGCCCTGTGGGCAGCTGTGGGGCTGGGCTCAGTGTGGAGTTTCCCAAAGTGCTGAAACGTTTGGGTCCACTGTCTGCGGCTCTCATTCTGGCTCCCCAAACTCCAGCCATGGCGACAGATGCCCGGTCACTGAGGATGAGTCAGGTCAGGTTTATGCGAATCGCCACCCAAGTCGGTTCTGCCGCCACCCTCAGGGTCTGATGCCAAGCGAGAGAGGGAGCAGGGCCAGGTGCCCCTGGCGGACAGGTCCTTGTTCTGTTCCTCCTGAGGGGATCGGGCTGCAGCATCCGTTCCTGCACCCCAAGTGCACTGCAAGTCCCAGGGCGGAGAGGGTGGGGGATGGGGTAGATTTTGCTTCTGGGTCTGGGGAGCCATAGCAGGTTCTGGCGCTGCACCAGGTCTACTTTCTGCCCCACACATGCTAGCGTTTACTTATTTCACAAATGAATACCTCAGCCCCTGGGCGAGATGTAGTGAACATGAGTGAAATACAGACATACAAAAGCTCCCAGGGCTGAGCAAATATAGGTGGGAATAAAAATTAAATGATAAGGAGAAGCACAGACCTGTCGACTCCCAGGTCCTGTTCGGTGGGTTTGTTTGGAGTTTTGAACTTATCTCTGAGATTCCTGGCAGCCCAGGTGAAAAGAGAAATGTGCTCAGTTCAGTTGTCTTTGCTGCCCTTTAGAATCGGGTTTCCCAAGTCTCTTCCCATCGGGGTGTCTGGGGGGAGGCGTGAGACCTCGAGGAAAGGGTCTGAGGTCCCTCCCAGGTCCTGAAGACAGCTGTTCTCTGGAGACCCTGGCTCTGCATGGTGGTTTTCGCAGCAGGCTATGAAATGCTGGGGACAAGTGGCCCAGTGAGAAGGCACAGCCACCACGGCAAGGCTTGCCACCTGTCCTGGGGCTATCAGAGCCCCATGGTTGCTCCTGTCCCTGCCGAGCCCTTACGGGGTGGGGGGTGACCCCTTCTCCACCAGCACTGCGGACGTACAAGCGGGGAGCAGGACGGAGACCCAGCCCAGCCTTTGACGGCAGCCTGGGGCTCCTAGGCCATGGAGGAGACAACCGTGAACCGGCGACACAGAGGTGCGGCCAGAGCAGTTGCCCCCCCAACTTGGGTGGGCTCCCAAAGTCCCGGATGCTCCAGGCCTGTTGGAAAACAGCACCGCTGCTGCTCAGACCCTACGCCCCTCCTTCCATGCGTGGCCTAGAGCTTCTCCAGGCAGGTCGCTGTCTCCGAGTGTTGTCTAGGAGATAACAAGAACAAAAGCTGGGTGTGCACTGCTCAGGTGAAATTTTAGAAACTATGCTACCCACGGGGGTGGGTGAAGCGCAAGGTGGGCTGGCCAGGGTGGGGTGATGCTTGCTGCCTGGGGAGGTGGCCCTGGAGGCAGTGTCCCTGGCTCTGGGATGGCAGGAACTGGGTTGGCCGGTGGGGGACGCGAGCCCGACATGGGGCAGGTGCTGAGCCGCGGAGGGCGGCGTGGCCCCGGGCCCTGCTCTGTCCGGGCCTGGGGTCCTCGGCTTCCTCCTGGAAGCCCCGGTGTCCTCCAGGGAGCCCAGGTCCCGACAGCAAAACCAGAGCGATGACTCACTGGCGAGAGCGAGGCTGGCAGTGTTGTTTACCACAAGTTCTCGCTTGTGATTTTTTCTTTTAAGAGAGAGCGAGAGCAAGCGGAGAGAGAGGAGGGTGGCGCTGGCTGGCTGCGTCGCTGTGCGGAAGCCAGGGGGGCAGCTCTGGGGAGGGCGACCGGGCTGGGCCTGGGGTCACCGGGACCAGCAGGAGGGGAGGTGGGGGTCCTCGGAGCAGAGAGACACAGACAGGGAAGGCGAGGGTGTGGCGGACAGGCATGGACTGGGTGCCTTCAGGCGGCCTCGGGGGCCGGGGGACCCTGGGCTCCTCTGTCGTTGTCCTGGTCACTGTCTGGTCAGGCTGGACCAGGCGCAGGGGCCTCCACGCAGGCCGTAGCCTGGGGTAGCTCCTCCTGGCTCTTTTGCACCCCGAGCAAGGAGCAGACCTTACACCCCAGCTTCCCCAGGACCTTCCCAGGGGGCCCCAGGGCTTGAGAGACGCTGCTGACAGCCGTGGGATTTTGTGCCTTGGAGACAGGGGTGCTGGGGCTGCAGCTGCGCAGAGGGCCTGGGAGTCCCCGGCCGGTCTGCACGCACACGCGTGTCTCCCGCACGCCTGCCGTGTCCCTGTATGTGTCTGCGTGTGCACGCGGGGCTCCCGTGCAGGTGTCTCCTCCTCTGAGTGCCCCGTGTCCCCCAGAAATCTCTCCGGGCACTGTCTGCCCTGGCCTCACTGGCTGTCTCTGCTCTGCCCTGTTCCCCGGCCGCAGGAGAGGGGAGCTGGCCTTGCGCGGGGCGAAGCCTGGCCTGCGGTCCCACCCTGCGTTTGCGTGCTGGGCAAGGTCCCCTCCCCACGTGTGCTCCACGCTGCAGCTGTCCCTGGGCTGGGGTGTGGGGGTGGACAGCACCCTTCTGCTCAGGTGCGGGCAGCTAAGGAGGCTGAGTCCCCACCCTGGTGCGCAGGTGCCCTGACTCCGCCTCCTCCTGCACTTGGCAGCTGTGAGCACCTCTCCTGCCCTTCCAGGCCACCGGGTGTCCCCTCCCTACTCAGCTCCTTTGCCCGGAGCTCACGCAGGCTCGCAGGGTCTGGCCAGAGCTGTGGAACTGTGACGTCTTCCCTGGGACCTCGGCGAGGGAGGCCAGCCTCGGCCCTGCGCCGGCCCGCAGGAGGCGCTCAGCAGGTGGGGGAGCTGGCAGCCGGCCACAGGGCCTCTGGGCAGGGGGTGCCCGGCGTCCTGGAGAGGAACCCGAGCAGGGAGTGCTGCAGAGGGGACAGCGGAGAGGGCAGAGCGGAGGGCGCGGCGCGAGGAGGGGCTGTGCGCAGGCCCCAGGACAGCCCGAGGCGACCCTCCGCAGCCTTCTTGGACAGGCACCCCGGGGAGACAAAGGGGCCCCTCCCCAGAGGCACCCCGTTCCTGGAAGGCGGCTTCCAGGAAGCAGCCGCAGCCTCTCATCCCAGCCTGCAGATGCGGCTTCCTGGAAAACAGGGCCCGGGCCCCCCGGGGGCTGCTGGGGGAGGCTCACACCCCAGCACTGCCAGAAGCAGCCTGCGGGTGGAGGCTCAGCGTGGGGCTGGGGGCCGGGGAGGAGGGAAGAGCACCGTGGCCAGCGGCCAGAGGAGGGGCAGTGTCCTGCGATGACCCCAGGGCCACCTCCAAGCAGTGGGTCCTATCTGAGCACCCACTCGGCTGGGAGCAAGCCTGGGGGACAAAGGGCCCGGCACGGCCATGGGGTGTGTGTGCGCGCGCGTGTGCGAGCATGTGTGCGCCCGTGTGTGTGCTGGCCTGGGGGCCCACACAGGGACATCGCAGTCCCTGCCCTGTCCCATGGCACTGTTGGTTTAACCCTCACAAAGCGTACGCAGCACACACAAGGATGGCCGAGAGGCTGGGCCACGGAGCGGAGGGAGGCCTTGGGCCGGGTCGCCCCGCGCTGTCGGCGGGCGCCCCACTGTGCCTCTGGAACCCCAGGCCAAGGGCAGGGCGGAGCGGTGCGTGTGGGTGTAGGTGGCCCAGAGGGACGAGGGACAGAGGGAAGGGCAAGGGTGAGCCCCAGGCTAGGCTGAGCAGGCGCTGGGGGGCAGGAGGGGGCCGGCCTGCGCCCACTACTCCAGCACGGCTGCGCAGTGGGACCGCTCTGATTGGCTGATGCGGGCGCAGCCCTGAGCACATTGATTCGGCTCCTGCTGTTCCTGAGACTGTGGGCTCTGCAGGAACCTGGGGAAAAAGGAGGAAGAGTTGGGTCCATAGGAGGGATGGTCCTGCCTCGGTTTCCCAGAGCTGGTACACGGGGTGCATGTGTGCATGGGTGTGTACACACACACACACACACACACACATCCTTGTCTCTGGTGGGCTTCACACCCACAGCTGCCAAAACAAATCTGCCCCTTCCCAGGGAGGGACCGAAGTGGGGACCCATACTCCCTTCGGCCTCGGGAGGCCGTGGCAGCCACACCTCCCTGGGCCTGAGGTAGGAGAAAAGAAAGAAAGTCAGACACAAAGGAGACAAGGAAAATTGGAATTTTAAAATTGTACTTATTGCTTCTCAGCCTTTTGGCTAACATCAAGTGTAAAATTGTACTTCCAAACAAGAAAACCCCTGCAACTCCAGGTCACAGAAGTTCCTCAAGCATGGGCCTCATGTAATTCTTTTCTCTCTTCCCGAGACACATCCGGCCCGGGCAGCAGCCCCTGGACCTGGGAAGGGACCCCGTCTCCCGCCCCATCCTCCCCTGGGAGCAGCGATATTAGCGGGCAGCAGGGCTTAGCTTCAATGCCTGTACACGGTTCCAGTGCTGACGCAGCCCGCTCGGCCAGGGAGGCAGCGGGGACACAAAATACCCAGCATCACCCATCTGCAGGACACCCGCTAAAAACAGCAGCTCCGGGGAGGGTGGGTTTGGGCGTCTCCTCGGGCCCTGTGGGTGGCAGGTCTTTGCACCTGCTGTGCTCTGGGTGGAGAATGCTTGCACACTCTGTTTCTCTGGGGCAGAGACATTGGCGCCTCCACAAAGCCCTCCTTCCTGCTGGTCCTTCCCTCTCCCGCCCCCAGGGCTGGCAAGAGCCCCTCCTTGTCCCTGTCCCCCCCCTCCCCGACCACCGCTGGCCTGGCTCTTTGTGCCTCCGCTGGCCATAGCCCCTGGCTCCTTCTTGGTTTCCTTCCTGCTTTGCCCATCCTCTGTATTTCTCCATCACAAAGGCAGCCTGGGGCTCCCTGGCCGGTGAGAAGCTGCCTACCTCCCGCTGCCCTCTGGACACCTCTGTCTTTGGGCCACGGGTCAACGCCCTAAAGATGCCTGGAGCCCAGCTGGCAGACAGAAAGCCTTCGTGGGCGAAGCTGAACCAGCAAGGCAGAGTTCTCTTCCCTGGAGGACGGGGGCCATTCACGTGTTAATAAATCGTATTCTCTTCTGGAATCAAGGCACCCTCTCCATGAGCTGCACTGTAACCCCACATAATTACTCCAGGAACAAGTCCACAAAGAAGGAGCCTGAGGAGCGAGGGGCTGGAAAGTGACTGAGCGCGCAGCTGGGAAGGGCCGGTCCAGGGCGTCCGCACGTCCTGCTTCTCTAACCCGGGCTCCATCTGCACCACCGGAAGGCAGGCAGGCCCGGCCCACTGGTGGCCCAGAGTCTGATTGCGGGGCCAGAGGTGCACACTGGGGGTGCAGGGGTGGGTCTTCCCGGGTCCCTGATCCCTGAGCAGATTACAGACGAGGCCGACAGCACCACCGCATCACCCTCACCTGCGAGAGGGAGGAGGAGTCAGGCAGTGTGGCTAGGGGAAGGGCGTTGCTCAGGGGATGGCAGCTTCCGTGCCCCCGAAGCTTCCCAGGGCCAGGGCCAGGGCCCCCGGGGTGCAGCGGGCCGGGCGGCTCTTCACCGGGGAGCAGAGGGCCTCGGGACCAGGGGCAGCGGGCACGGTGGGGGAGGGGCTCTCCCCATGCTCTACCCCCGGCCACCTGATTCTCAACACTGAGTTGTTTTTGTTTTGTGTGTTGCTGTCTTTCAGGGTTTGTGCCTGGGGGAAATAGAAAAAAAAAGTTTTGTGTGTGTATTTTTGTTTTTATTTCTTGTTTTGTTGGGGTCTTTGTTTAAGCTTTAGAAAAGTTTTAAAGTGTCCTTGTGCAACTGAAAAGCTGAATGATTTGGAAGAAATCCATGAGCTGGGGTCAAAATACTCAAGCAAGGAACAGCCTGCTCACTCCCAGCTGCCTCTCTGTCAAGGGCCTGTTGAGGGCCTCGCGCGTCCCAGTGGATGGGCATGGGGTCACCCGGGCCTCTGGAGGCTCCGGCCCCCTCTGATCCCCCGCCTCTGCAGAGCCAGACAGCGGAGGGAGCCTGGGAGAGACGCCGGGCTCCGGGCCCCGCCGCCCTCCGGGAGCTGCGCTCGGGCTCCTGTGACCCAGGGACGTCACGGCTGTCATCATGCGCCAGCTTTTCTGAGTGTCTGCCCCTCAAACGTCCTAGCCTCGCGTGCCTCTCTAAAGGACCACAGCCCAGGAGGGAGCACCGGCTGGGGCAGAAAGCTCCAGGTGTGGGGACAGGCTGGGGGAGCAGCCCCTGCGGGCAGCCCCGGGGAGCGGCGTAGGGCTGAAGGAGACCCGAGGCGTGGCCATCCGCTGATGCTGCCAGAGCCTGTCACCTGTCGCCGTCACCATACACCGGGGGCTTTCAGAACACAGGCATCTGCCTCCCTCAGTTCCGGGAGCCCAAGATCCAGCGCCAGTGGGGTGGGGTTCAGGGGAGAACCCTCAAGATTGGGGCTGGGGCAACTCGGATAACTAAGCGGACAGAATACGTCAAAGGTTAGAAAACCCTGACTAATGGGCTGAGAGCATGCACAGGAGGTGGGGCCTGGGCGCCGACACCGGGCTTGTGGTGGGGCTGTGGGGCGCGGGCTTCCTGACCCCGCCTTTCAGCCTGGCGGTGCTCGGGCGCCCCCTTCAACCCTCACACCTGCAGGAACCCGAGCACGGCCTTCCCTGGGGCGGCCTCCAGCTGGGCGACACCAAGGGAGTCTCTGATAGGACGGCCATCCCAGTGCCTTACTGTCACGAGTGGGAAGCCAACCTGAGCGTTTCGGATGCAAAAGACCCCTTGCTGTTATCCTCAGGTGCTGCGAGCCTTTCTACCACCCCCCTGACCCAGTAGAACGGATTTTTTTTTTCTACCTTCGCTAAACAAACAGGCTGGATGCCTTGTCTGGGTGTCTGGCCCAGTTCTAAGAATCCCTGTGGGACCCTCTGTCTGGTAATGTCCTCGTCCCATGGGAAAAGAAGAGACAGGAGGACACCCCAGGATGGGCATCTCCTCTGAGTGCCATCACCTTGGAGGTTAAGGTTTCAGCTTGGGAATCTGGGGGCTGCAGAGCATACCCACTGTCAACAGGAGGGTTAGAACCCTGAGCAGTAGAACTGAACCAAAGCCGCCGTGCCCAGCTAGACGAGCAGCAGCACCGACCCACACTACCCAGGTGAAAGCAGCCTTGTGCTGGAGGAGCCATTCACTCCTCCCGCGAGCCCAGCCGCCTTCTCTCCGCGTTCACGTTGACGTGGGCTGAGCTAGGAGGCCTTCCGGGAGCCACAGGGCCCGGTCTTGTCAGGTTGCTATCTTATTCGTGGTCTAGTTAGCCCACGTTCGCGGCGCGTGACGTTTACACCCCTAGTGTGGAGTTGGCGCGTGTGCACGGCCCATCTTAGTCCCGTCTTCCACCCCTTTCCCTACCTCTACGTGGTCCACTTCCCAGGTGAAAGGTCTGCGAGATGCTAAACGATCCGCAAGGTGCTGGACGATCCAGAAAAGACAAGCTTTAGATAATCACACTTGCTGTCTGCACCTTTCCCCACATCCGCAAGATGTTAGAGAAGCCCCAGCCTCTCACCCCGACCACGGGATCGCGATCTTGGGAAACCTGGCCGCCTGCCGTCCTTCTCGGCCGTGACCCTCGACCTGAGTACCCCGTCTTTGCCTTTGTCCTTGCCTTCTTGACCGCGCATGTCGCCTGCCCTCTTTGCGCTGTCTGGCATGGCAGGGGCTCCAGACATGGGCCCCGGATGGATCAGTGAGGAACGAGGTGCACAGGGTGCGGCGTGGCGCGAGCTGGGCACTCTGGGGACCCACGTGCTGCAGAGGGTGGGCTGTGACCGGCAGCCCGAGGGGACAACCCAGCAGCAGCAGTGGCGGCACTGTGATGCAGGGGCCCTGCAGGGAGACGCCCGTGCTGGGGCAGGAGTACCTCCAGGGCTCAGGGACCCAAGCCTGGACCCTGCCCCTCTCCAGGAAACCAGACAGTGGCCAGAGCCGTCCCGCCCAGCGGCTCAGTCAGACCCAGAGCTCACCAGGGAAAACGCATTTTCTCATTGAATCTGAGTCCCAAATTTCCCAGTGTAAACATTTGTCAAGTCTGACGGCACGCACAGCAGACCGTGGTCACCAGGACGCGCTCAGGCCTGCGGTCCTTCTCTCCTCAGTGCCTTTTCAGGCCAGCCCTGGGGGTCGGCGTGTAGAGCCTGGGAGGAGAGGAGGCGCTCAGGAATCCATGGCGGCGCGCGGGCGGACTCCAAGGAAGCGGTATGGTCTGATCCCGGTGGAGATGGGGCGGGGGCTGTGGTACGAGAAGGCTCCCTGCGACCTGGCCTGAGAGCCCGGTCCGACGACCTTCAGTGCCGCGCCCCCCACCTGCCTCCCTGTTCATTCCTCCACACGTGCACTGCCTTCCAGCCCGCCCGATCACTCACGGCTCGCCTTTGGTTATTTCTTACTGTCTGGTTCACTCTGCTCCAGTGTCCACCCAGAGACCAAGAGACGCTGGATTTTGTCTCGGGCGTCCAGAATGCCTAGAGGTCTGCCTGATACTCCGGAGCCGTTGACACTTCATCAATATTCGACATTCAGTAAATATTTGATGAACTTTTACCTCTGGCCAAGAGAGAGTAACAGAGGGTAGATTTACCCTCCCCCTGGAAACATCTGAAAATCAGGGCAGAATGTTTGAAATCAACAAGTTTTAGACACAGGATGTCAGAGAGTTTGAGTCAGCTTGAGGCATGGGGAACAGACCATGCTAGTCTGGCTGTTACAATCGGAGAGACCCCAGGCCATGGTGCAGGGAGACCCAGACAGTATGGAGATTCCTGAGTTGAGGAGGTAAAACTGGGAGCTGGAGAAGGCGGAGGCAGCTGGAGTCTGTAGGGCAGAAGATGGGTCCATAGAGAGGTGGAGGTGCAGAAAGGAAGTCCCAAGGCGGGCCCTCAGAAGGCTGACGGACTCACGCAGGAGCAGAGCACAGAGGGACAGGGGACTGGTCGAGGATCAGCAATAACAGCGCTCACCCACACAGGGCTGGGCCCTGCCGGCTGGACTGCACCGTCTCATAGTTCAGGGGTGCTGGGGAGAAGACAGGACCCAACAGTGGGGTACAGGTCCTCTAGACTAAGTGTCATTTTCATCTGCCTAAGAAACTTTAATGCCAAGCCTCAAGTGAATCAAACTGTTTCCAAGTAACTTAACTGTGTGGCAGCTAAACTTAGCAATATTTACAGGAATATAAACATCTGGTGCTAACAAAAGAAAGATCGCAATGTCTAGGACCTAATTAAGAGATTGTTCAGTAGGCAAGGAAGCAGGAACATATGACACCTGAGTAGGAGAAAACCTAGCTAATCAATATAGACTCAGAAATATTAGAAATGACAGAATTAGTAGACAGATGCAAAAGCAGTTCTTGTAATTCTGTTCTTTCTGCTCAAGAAGCTAAAAGAAAGATTAGGGGTGCTAAGCAGAGTTGTCTAATAAAAGAAGAGAGAAGCTAAATTTCTGAGATTAAAAAATACACTGGCTGAGAGTAAGAGAAGGCTAAATACTACAGAAGAAGAGAGATTGTCTATCTGAAGGTACAACAACAGAAAATACGCAGTGTGAAACTTGGCAGGAAAGAAAGATGAGGAAAACTAAGGAGACCATCAGGGAGCTGTGGATAACTTCCAGAGGCCCAATGTCTGTGTAAAATTGAATCTCTGGAGTGGGATAAGGGAAGGCAGAAAAAAAATCTGAAAAAATAGCTGCTGAAAATTTTACAAATTTGATACAGACTGCGAACACCCAGCCCCAAGCAGGTGAATGAAGCATACGAAGGTGAGCCGAGCATATGAAACACGAAGAAAAGGATGCTGAGACACATGTGATCAAACTGCCAAAAGGTAAGAGACAGGAAGTCCTAGGAGCAGCCAGAGAAAAGGCGCCCACGAGCCCCAGAGGGGTGAAAGGAAAGAAGAGAGCAGATTTCTTATCCAACCCAGCAAATGAGAAGGCAGTGGGATGGTGTCTTTACTGAAAGAAAAACCGATCGACCTTCTATACCCAGCAAAAATGTCTCTCAAAACATAGCAAACTAAACATCCATGGAGATGTGCAAAAGCTGATCAGCAGTTACACTGCAAGAAATACTAAAGGACATTCTTCCAGTGGAAGGACACGGAAAACAGACAGGTGCCAGGGTCTGTGGGATGAATTAGGAGCACTGGAAATGTGTGGGGTGGATATATATGATTTCTCCTCCAAACTTTAAAGACACCTCTTTAAAAGAGAAGTTCTGGAAGGGTGGCTGGTGGGCGTTAGAGGACCTGGTCACGATGGCTGTACCGCAAGCTATGCATGCAATGTGGTTATCACCACCTTCATGGCACTCCTGACCCGGGGTCCTCTGAGGACAAGGTGGCATGTGGAAAGACTTCGTGGAGGTTGACTCCCCTCCAAAAGAGCCCTTAATTCCAGTGCCCTTTGCCTGCAAAGTCCCAGCAGCCGGGTTGCACTGCAGAGTGCCGAGGGATGGGCACAGTGCAGAAGTCTCCTTTGAGGGCTCGGCCTGCCGTTGCTGTTGTGTGACCTCACAGGAGCCACTGTCCCGGAAAGAAGACGACCCTCCCCCGAGAGGGACCCTTCCCCACCAACACAGGGAGGATGCAGCTGAGTCTGGGGTCAGCAGCATGCAAGTTACGTGCACGAGGAAGCTGGGGACTGGCCTCACAGGCTGGATGGGGCTCCTGCCCTTGTGTGCAGCAATGCGGAAGGGAGCAGAGTGACCGCACCCCTTCTCCCACCTCCTGGAGACAAGTGGACCCACCCACACGCCTGTCACCCTGCTCTGGTACTCTGCGGGGCTGTGCTGCTCCTGTTCTACGGGTCCAGAGGCCCGGGCCTAGCCTGGAGAAACCTACGGGCTGGACCGCAGGAGGACAGGGTGGGGAGGCGGTTGTCCCCTTCCCAATTCCCTCCTCTTATCCTGCCTTCAATTTAACTCAGCTGCAGAATGGGGCTGTGCTGTCCCCCGTGCAGCACTGCTGCCGAGAGGCAGACGGGAACTGCCCTGTTCTGTGCGGCAGGCAGCTGGGCTTAGCGGACTAGGGCTGAACAACCAACCGGCCTTGCTGGTCAGCCTGCGGTGCTCTCCCTGCCCCTCCCCCTTGTTCCCCAAATCCTGCTGGTGACCTGGCCCAGTCTGCACGGCATCCGCATCTCTCACTGGGCCTTGGAGATGCTGCCCTTCAAGCAGAAGAATATGTGTTAGGGAAGGATGATCCCTTCTGTACGTCTCCAGCGAGTGGGGCTTCAGGCGCTGGTTTTACCACGGATGGAGACCTTGTAGACTCAGCTTTCCCCTTGGACAGCTACACTGCCGTGGAGACTGTGGACCTTTTCCTGAGCTCTGCGGTTGTCAGTTTAAGAAACCGTTTTTGAAGAGGGTTGTCATCATTGCCAAGTGTCAAGAAGCTGAAGCAGTGACGGGGGAGGTCTCCGGAATAACGTTCATCGGGCTTGGGTTGTGTCTTTGAGACAAGTGATGCTGACGTGAGACCAGCGGGGGAGCTCTGGTCCTCCGCGGGCACAGCAGGGTGCTGTGCTGCCATCTTGGCTCAGGGAGAAACGGGGCCCCGCCTCCATCCTGCCCCGCAGACGTGTGAGCGGCGGGAGCCCGCGCTGCAGCGCAGCAAGCTTGCCAGAGCCAGGAGGTTTGTGCCCAGAGCTCCAACAATCGACTCCCCGTGGACCCCCAAGTCAACCCAGTTCTCAGCACCAGCCTCCGCCCCTCAGCGTGGCTTCAGGCTCCCGGGGCGCACCTGCTCTGCGCTCCGTAGGTCGCCGGCACCGGAAGCGGGTGCCTCAGGCTGGGATGGTCCACCTGTCGGTCAGACAATGCCTGTTTGCATCCAGAGAGTCTTTTTAGTGACCCATTAACGTGTTTTTAAAGAAATAGGCAGAATATAACAATCAGAGGGTTCCTGAAGAGATTGTCACTGTTTGATGGAGTCCTCTCTCCGCATGCATTACAGTGTAGATTAAAAAAAAAATTTACCCAAAGCCTCGCACGTGTCTATGGGAGTGATTGGATGGTGGGCTGTGACGCTCAGCCGTGGATTCACCCACCCAGGAACCATCGCTGAAGGCGTTGTCCGGGTGCGGGGCCGGCTGGAGGTAGAGCGCAGGGACCAGGGCCTGGAAGGGCCCCTGGCTCCTCCTTCTCTCTGCTGCTTGGCTGCCACCACGTGACCAGTTTTCCTGCACCCAGGCCCCCACGCCATGCCCTTTCTGCCAATCACCGGTCCAAAGTGTCAGCCAAAATAAGCCGTCTCCTCCTTCAGGTTGCGGATACCAGGTGTTTGGTTCCAGGGACGGGAAACTGAGGAAGGCGCTACGCAGCGCTAGTGAACGCAGCAGTCTTCGGCGTGTGCGGGGCGGGGTGCTGGTTTTGAGAGGTGCATGGAAAATTAGCTGGGCGCTGCTGCTTCGGGGGAGCCCGTGAGTGAAAGGCTTCACTCTGTTTCCAGGACACCCCCAGGCGAGGGGTAGAGAGAGGAGATCTGAGGCCCGGAAGCCCTTTGGGGTCCTCGCTGCTCGCCGTCTCTCTTTGGGGGTATGGAAAAGAGGCCGGGAGGGATCAGGAGTTTGCTTCAGGCCGTGCATGCTGTGGGTCCTGACTCCAGCTCCTGGGCAGCTCTTGGGCATCCAGGGTGTGATTCCTGTCCGAGGTGTGCAGAACGGCGCCCGTGAAGACTCCCCCAAAATCCTCTCCTTGAAAACAGTACAAACACTAGCAAGAGTTAGTAGCATCATCTATTTTAGAACTCCGCAAATGGACCAAAGGTCTGTAGCAATTCTAGGCACAATTATTCAACTTGAAAAGAACAGACTTTGAATCATTTTAACTGAGTCTGTTCCCCTGCCTTTCTCCCTTTCCGTGGTAGCCTTGAAAACCAGCACCCACAAACATGGGGGACTCTAGGAGTGGGGGATGATGGCAGCCAGCAGAGGGGACATGGGCAGGATCCCCTTCAGGCATCCACAACCACAGACCTGGCGTCACTTGACCGTCTGATGGTTCATGCAAGGTTCCACGGGGAAAGCGTTTTATCTCCCCAACTTGGAGTTGGGTTTTTTGATACCAAACAGAAAACATTTTCCTTGGGGCAATTCTTGAAAACATTTATAAGTACATTTTCAGTTTAGAAGAATCTTCAGTAATTGATAACAATTGGAGACTACAGAAAATATTTTCAACGGAAAAGCAGGAGAGAGAGAGAGAGAGAGAGAGAGAGAGAGAGAGAGAGAGAGATGTCCCTAGGATTTTGAGAAGCACTGCTGTACTCCAGGAACTCGAGAGGACTGTAAGTAAGCAGACGCACATTGGGGAAAGCCTCCAGGCTGTTTGGAACTAGAGCACGAAGGCTAAGGCAGAACTGTCTACCACCTAGGTGGATGTTTAAATTAACAATGGTGCCTGGCGTGGTGGGACACGCCTGTAATCCCAGCACTTGGGAGGCTGAGGCAGGAGGATCACTGCGAGTTTGAGGCCAGCCTGGGCAACAAAGTGAGTTCAAGGCCAGCCTGAACTGCATAGTGAAACCCTGTCTCAAAAAGACAAAAAAATAAATAAAATAACACAATGTGTTTTTTACATGTTTGTCAGAGAAGGATGTATGTAGAGGCGAAATTATGGCTGTAAATACCAGTGATAAGAAGGAAGATCTTGAGTCAATAACCTAAAACTTCAGTCTTAAGAAACGAGTAAAAGAAGACTAAATGAAACCTAAGTAAGGAAAGAAAGTATAGAATCAAAATTAAAGGCACATTTATGAAATATAGAATAAAAGACTAGGAAAAGCCAATGAAACCAAAATTAGTTCCTTTTGAAGTTTAACAAATTGACTAGCTTTTAGTAAGACTAGCCAAGAGAAAAAGACAGAAGACCCAACACTAAAGGAGAACTAAGGGAGAAGAGCTTTATACTAAACTTAAAAAACTGAAACTGATTCAGGAAAAAATAGAAAATCTGAACAAACCTGTAAAAAATAAAGAGATTATATTCATAACAGTAATAATGATAGCAATACACCTCTCACAAAGAAAACTCAGGACCAGATGGCTTCACTGGCTAATGCTACCAAAATTTTAAAGAAAAATTAAAATGTCAACCAGTTACAAAATCTTACAAAAATAGAAGAGAAATGAACTACTGCAAACTTATTTCATATATTACTATTATACCAAAGCCAAACAAAGTCATTACAACAAAATAAATGACACAAAGTTCTAGATAGACACAGAGGTCCTCCACAAAACACTAGCAACTCAAATCCAACAATATATAAAAAAAGATAACACACAACGACAACATGAGATTTATCCAAGGAATGTAAATTTGCTTTAACATCCAAAAGCTGATAAATGTAATGCATCGTATTAATAGAACAAAGGTTAAAAACACGTGATCGTTGCACAGATACCAAAAGAGCCCTTTCACAGTCCCTGTTTCATACTGTTTCATTCAACGTACTTGAAATAGAAGAGTATTTTCTCGCATTAATAAACCGCTGTAAATACCCCACAGCTCACATCATGTTTAATAATGAAAAATTGAAAGCTTTCCCCTTAGGGTCAGAAATAATACAAAAATGTTTATTCTCTTCACTTCCATGCGATATTGTACTGGAGTTTTTAGTTAGGAAAGCTAAGCATGAAATACAAATACGGGCATTCAGACTGTCGAGAAAAAACTATCTGCATTTACAAATTACATGATTCTGTGTCTAGAAAATCTTTGGAAAAATCACACACACTCACAATTGGATCTAACAAATGATTCCAGCAAGATCACAGGATAAAAAATTAATGTATACAAATCCCTCATATTTCTGTATAGTAATACTGAATGTACCAAAAATGAAATTAAGAAAACAATTTCACTTGTAATAGTACTAAAAGTTTACAATACATATAAATAAATTTAACAAAAGAAGTGTAAGGTCTGTTTCTTGAAAACTATAAAACATCATCAAAAAAAAATCAAGGAAATCCTAAATAATGAAAAGACATTTTTTTTATCTGTAGATTAGAAAAGTTGATAGTATTAAAATGGTAACACTCCCCAAATAGATAAGCTTTAATGCAAGGTCTTCAGAATCTTTTCTGGATCATTGCAGACACTCAGAAGCTGATTTTAAAAATTATATGGAAATGCAAGAGCCAGAATAGCATCCTCCAAAATTTTTGAAATAAATGAAGTAGGAGAACTCATATTACTCTGATTTCAAAACTTACTGCAAAGCTACAGTAATCAAAAGTGTGGTGCTGGAATAAGAACCGACATTAGATCACTAATATGGTTCTAAGAGTCCAGAAGTTAGTGCTTACATTTGTGACTTTTAAGAAAGGCATCAAGAAGTTTAAATGGGGTGAAGAGTAGTCTTTTCAACAACTGGTGCTGATAGAGGCAGATATACTTTTACACAAAGTCTAGAATACAGTACAGATAAGAGGCTGTAGCATCCTGAGAAACACAGATGTGGGGAAAAACGCATGGAAAAGGGTAAGAATGGTTACCTTTGAGCTGATCCACTGCTCCTCCAAGTCCACACTGTGCAGCACCACGAAACATTCTCTCCGTCAGTGAGTTCTTCTGTGGGGATAAAAGAGAGCAAAGTGAATGTCCAACTTTCCTGGGTTTTTCAAAGAGAGAATTTTGAAGGAAGCAAGATGAGTGACTCATCACATACGAGGGAACCTTCCTAAAGCTATCGCAGATTTCCCAGCAGCAATCTTGTAGCACAGGAAATTGTGGGATGATGTATTCAAAGCATTAAAGAAAAGTGCCAATCAAGAATACCACATCCAGCCGGGCTTTAATCCCAGCACTCAGAAGGCTGAGGTAGGAAGAGCAAGTTCGAGGCCAGGTTGGGCTACAACGTGAGCAAGGCTGGCCTGAACTACGTAGTGTGACCCTGCCTGAAAAAAAAATAGGGCTGGGAGTTTGGCTCAGTGGCTTAAGCGCCTGCTTGGCAGGTGCCGTGTTGTGAGTTTGATCCCCATTACTGAAAAAAACAATGAAACAAAACAAAACAAAAAGAATACCACATCCAGCTCAATTTTATTTATTTATTTATTTATTTATTTATTTATTTATTTTTGGTACCCAGAATAGAACTCACAACCTCGCGCCTGCCAGGCAGGCACTTAAGCCAATGAGCTAAATCCCCGGCCCTCCAGCCCATTTTTAAAATGAAGATAAAATTTATGTTGGCTTCCCAGATGAACATAAGCTGACGGAGTCACCTTGTAGGAAGGGCTAAGGCAAGTACTTTAGGTGAAATGACAAGATGCCTAACAGCAGCTTAAAGGTACAAGCAAATGAAACCTCACTGGTAGAGATCAATATGTAGATAAATGTGAATAATGAAATCCTAGACTGAGAACACAGGCATCACTTCTAGTCCTTCAACAAAAATGAAAAGAAAAACATATTAAGCAAAATTATTACCACAAAAATTTGTTAAAGGATACACAGTACAAAAAATGAACTCTGACACTAATCAGAATTTTATCAAACATAAAGTGTACAGTACTTGACTTATGGATCATCAAGTTGAGAACCTTCACAGTGTACTATATAAGACCGCCTTCATTGGATATGAATGAATTCAACTCACAAACATTCTTCTGGAATAGAACTTTTTTGTAAGTTGAAGACTACTGTATGTGTGTGTGGGAACCAAAAATTAAAGAACTGTTATTAATATTTTTGGTATATGATTGAGGCCAACTTGGTTTTGGTTTCAAATAAGCTGTTCTAGGTACAAGTGGTTTTACACAACACTCATGGTAACCACAAAGAAAAGCTTACAGTAAATACCAAAAAGAGAAAAGCTGAAGTACGCATTACCATCAAACCATCAGATAACAAGGGAAGATGGCAAGAGAGAAACAGAAAATGACTGTTATGATTTGGATTTTAAATGCCCCTCAAAGACTCACACGCTGAAGGGTTTGTCACCAGCCTGTGTGTGGTGCTATCGAGAGGTAGAGAACCTTCAGGGGGTGGGGACCGGGAGGAGGAAGTGAGGTCACTGGCACCGTGCCCTGGAAGGAGTCGCTGGGATCCTGGTCCCTCCATCTCGTTTCCTGGCAGGTGCACAGACTTTGTCTGCCAGGTGCTTGCTCCTCTGCCGCAGGTCCTCATCACAGGCCCTGATGACTGGGCTGGCCATGGGCTGGCTCCTCAGGAACCCAGAGTGAGCATGAATCTTTTCTCCTTATAAATTGGTGACTTCAGGTATTTTGTCACAGTGATTGAAGGCTAACCAACGCAATTAACAAAGAGGCAACTCTGGAACCCAGAGTGAGCATGAATCTTTTCTCCTTATAAGTTGGTGACTTCAGGTATTTTGTCACAGTGATTGAAGGCTAACCAACGCAATTAACAAAGTGGCAACTCTAAGTCCTTACCTGACACTAACTATTGGAAGTGTAAAAAGATAAAGCTCTTTCACTGCAAGACAAAGTCTCCGAATGAGTAACAGTAACAAACCCAGCTGTTGCCATCTGTGAGAGATGTATCTTAGAGTTAAGGATAGGCAAAAACCAAATGTGAGTGGTTGAAAAAAAGATGATCTATAGAAATGGTAACCAAAAGAGGTCTCTACTTGTATAAAATTGACTTTAAATAAAAATAGCTCATTATAAAATGAGAGACAGAAAGAGCGAGAGAGAGAGACAGGGGGAGAGGTAGAGGGAGAGGGAGAGAGAGAGAGAGGGAGAGAGAGAGAGAGAGAGAGAGAGAGAGAGAGAACCAATATCAGATGACCGGAATATGTAAAGCAAAGATTGACAATCTGTTACGGTTGATACATTGTGTCAACTTGAGAAGTTTAGAAGTTTAACTGAGAGACTCAGCAGGAAGCCAGGGTTCTTACTTTGTAAATACCCTCATCCTGTGCAAAGGAAGGTAAGGAGATTTGTGAATGCTACACCCACCCTGGGGGAGTGGGTGACCTGTGTACAGTACAAGGGAGAAAAAAAAGGCTTGCTTTTCCCCCCCGTTTTGCTCTGGCTGCTTTTGGTAGCTGCTGCCTTGAAGTGTTGCCCCTGTGCCATGCCACCCTGCCTTGGAGCCAGCTGATTATGGGCTGAAACCTCCAAAAACTGTAAGCTAGATAAACCTTTCCTTCCCTAATTTTGGATGTCAGGTGTTTTGTTTCAGTAAGGAAGGAAAAATAACCAAAACACAATCTAAAGGGAGAAAGAGGCAACATACAGTCATAATACAAGACTTAAATGCCCCATTTTCAATGATGAATAGATTGTATAGACAAAAAAAAAAATCAGTAAAGACCAAATGGACCTAAACAGATTTTACTGCACCTTCCAACAGCCACCAGCATCAGACAGATTCTTCTCAATGCACACGAGATAGATCCAGATTGCATCACATTTTAGGTCACAAAAGAAGTCTTAACAAATGTAAGAACTGAAACCATTCCAAGTTTCTTTTCCAACCGCAGTGGAATAAAACTAGCATCAGTAACAAAAGGAAAATGAAAAAAACATTTTCACAAATATATTGAAATTAAACAGTGTTCTCTTGAACATCCGCAGGGCCAAATGAAAATTCAAAGGGGAAATTAGAAAATATCTTGAAACAAATAAAAATGAAAACACAGTGTAACAAAACTTATGAGATGCAACAAAAAGTGGCTTAAAGTTGCAGATGTTTATATTTAAAAAGAGGAATGTTCTGAAATAACCCATCTCTGTAACTTGAGAAATGAGAAAAAAGAATAAGTTCAAAGGTAGTAGAAGGAAAGAAATAATAAAGGTCAAAGCAGAAATAAAGGAAATAGAGAATAGAAAAGCAATGGAAAAATTAAAGGCACTGAAAGTTGGCTTTGTGAACACACATAAAAATTAACAAATCCTTAGACTAAGAAAAAGAGAGAATCAAATGAAATCAGGAATGAGAGAGGAAACTTGATAATTGTCACCCAAATGAAAGAAAGCACAATAGGAGATTATTATGATAATTATATGCTAAAATATTTGATAATCTACATGTGGATGAATTCCTAGAAATATATAATCTACCAAGACTGAATTGAAGGGAAATAGAAAGCTTGAAAAGACCAATAACAAATAAGGAATTAGAATCAGTAAACACAAATCTCCTGAACAAGAAAAGTCCAAAAATAAGTGACTTCACAAGTGACGTCTACCAAACATTTAAAGAAAAATTCATACTAATCCTTCCTAAACTCTCCATGAAAATAAAAGAGGAAAACTTTCCAAACTCAATTTATGAGTCAGCATTGCCCTCACCCCAAAGCCAGACCAGAGCACAACAGGAAAATAAAACTATAGGCCAATACCTCCAGTAAACACATGCACTAGAATCTTCAACAAAATAGTAGCAAACTTAATTCAACAGCACATTGAAAGGATTATATACCATGACCAAGTGGGATTTACCCTAGGATGATGTATGATTACGTATATAAATCAATCAATATCACAAAGCACAGAAACAGAGAATTAGAATTAATTGATTACCTCAACAAGTGCAGGAAAAATATTTGACAAAATTTAGCACCATTTCATGATGAAATCTCTAAACGAGTTAGGTGTAGAAGGAACTTATAAACACCAGGCCACATATGAAAATCCTACTGATAGCAATATAGTAAGTGATGAAAATCTGAGAACTTTTCCTCTGAGATGTGGCACAAGGCAAGGTACCCACTCTGACCACTTCTCTTCACTGTCATGGTAGAAATCCTAGCCAGAGAAGTCAGGCGAGAAAGAGAGAGAGAGAGAGAGAGAGAGAGAGAGAGAGAGAGAGAGAGAGAAGGAGAGAATCCAAAACAGACAGGAAAAAATGTAACACAATCTGTTTGTATATGACAGGTTTTCTATGCAGAAAATTCTAAAAGCTCCACAAAAGGGCTATCACCAGTAATAAAGATGCAGGATACAGGATCAACATATACAAATCAATTGTATTTCTGTGACAATGAATTACCGAAAAAGAAAGTTAAGAAAAAAAATCCCATTAACAATAGCATCAAAAAGAATAAAATACTTAGGAATAAAGTTAACCAAGGAAGTGGAAGACTTGTACACTGAAATCTATAAAATATGGATGAAAGAAATTAAAGCAGATGCAAATAAGTAGATACCTTATATTCATGAATTGGAAAATTAATGTTAAAATGTCCAGCCAACCCCAAAGTAATACATGCATTCAATGCACTTCGTCAAAATCTCAATGATATCTTTTATGGAAATAGAAAACAATCCTGAAATTTGTAATACACTAAATACCCAAAGCAATTTTGAGCAAGAATGAAGCCGAAAACATTAGATTTCCTGATTTAAAAATATTTACAAAGCTACAGTAACTAGGTTAGTATGATGCTGACATAAACACAGATACGTAGGTAGATGGAACAGACTAGATAGCCTTCCAGATAAACACATGCATGAATGGTCAACTGATCTTCAACGGTGGTGTCAAGCACACACAATAGGGAGAGGACGGGGCTCTCTAGTAAGTGGTGTTGGGAAAACTACATGTCCACATGCAGAAGAATAAAATTGGCTCCTTATACTGTACGCCAAACACAGATCAAAATGGATCAAATGGTTGAAATGTAAGACCTAAAACCTAGAACTCCTAGAAGAAAACATACAGAAACAGAATCATTTGATTATCTTCACATTGGTCACGGAAAAGATTTCTTGTATATGATGCCAAAAGCACAGGCAACAAAAGTAAAAGTGGAATTATATCAAGCTCAGAAGTTTTGCCCAGTAGAGGAAGCAATCAATGAAAGGAGATGGAAACACAGGACAGAAGAAAGTATTCGCAAACAGGTATCTGACAAAAGGTTAGTATCTGAACTATGTAAGGAACTCTAGCACACAACAGCAGAATCCCAAATAACTCAATTTAGAAATGAGCCGAATAAAACAATTTGCTGAAGAAGATGTATAACTGGCTAACAGCTATGTGAAAAGGTGTCCAGCATCACTCACGACTGGGAACTGTAACTAAAACCACAGTGAGATTCCATCTCACGAACCTGTAAAGATAGCTGCAATATACATATGGGGAGAGAGGCTAAGAATGGAGATGAAAGGGAATATCTGTACATTATTGATGGGAATGTAGATTAGTACAGTCACTATGGAAAATGGTACGAAGTTTCTCAAACAATTACAAAGAGAACCACAATATGACCGAGCAGTTTCACATGGGAACTGGAATCAGGTTCTCAGCAGCACCTGCGCTCTCTTTTTTACGACCTTGCTCACAGCAGCCACAATCTGGAAGGGATCTAAACCTCCATGAGAAGAGAGAGAGAGAGAGAAAGGGGGTGGTGCTATGGATGGATGAATGGGTAAAGAGAACGCGGCAGTACACACAGCGGGATGCCGTTCAGGCCTAAAGACGAGGCGAAGGAAAGCCTGCTCTTTGTGACCCCTGGATGAATCTAGAGGACACTGTGCTTCGTGACACAGCCAGACGCACGCTGTGGATACTGCTTGCCTTAGGGTTCTCGTGAGATCCAGGACTCTGCAGTGGGTATGGGAGAAGGGCCTGACTCAGAGAACTGGCTTGCGTAAGCAAGTCCCGCGATGGCCATCTGACACCTGGAGACCCAGGAATGTCTGTCGTGAGGCTCAGTCCCAACCTCAAAACTTCAGACTGAGGAAAATCCAGCCTGAGCGCCCAGGGGCCTTGCTAACGTGAGTCTCCAAGTCCAAGAAGCGCAGGGAAACCTGGGAACCCTGACGCCTTAGGGCAGCAGAAGGAGGTCCCAGCTCCAGGAGAGAAAGCAAGAAGTCTCCCCTCCTCTGTCCTTTGTTCCACACAGACAGCTAATTGGATGGTGGCACCCATATCGAGGGCAGATGCCCCCAGCTCACTGGCTCACTGCCAGCCCCAGACACACCCTCTCTGACGGATCTGAGCAGTCATTCTAATTGGGTACCAGATCACCCGGGCTCCCCTTTCACCGAAGAGAGACAGGATCGGTGCTTTCAAAACATTGAGTCAGGGCAGGAACAGAGTAAAGAGGGCCTTCCCAGCTATCGGGATATCCATTCGGCTGGTCAAGGTGACACTCAAAAGTCCAGCATCACCCTGTTCATATGGTGAGTCTGAAACAGTCGAATGCCTGGCAGTGGAGAGAGCGCTGGTGGCAGCCAGGGGCTGGGGTCCTGAGAATGAGGGAGACGGTAGTCAAATGACGTCAAGTTTTAGTTATGCAATGCCAGTGAGCCCTGCAGATCTACTTTACAGTGTACTGCCTCTCATTAACGATACTGTATTCTACACTTGAAAGACTTAAAATTATAGAGCTACTATTAGGTGTTTTTGTCACACACACGCAACAACAACAACAACAACAAAAACAAAGACAGCAGGAGGAAACTCGTGGTGGTGATGGCTGTGTGTGTGGCGCACGTGGTTGCAGTGGAAATTCCATGTGTGTCTGCTTCTGTCCAAACCTATCGAGCTACGTGTGCTAAACATGTGTAGTCTTTTGATGTCAGTCATATGTTGATAAAGTGTTTTTGAAAAAGAAGATAACTCCAGTTTTTAATTATTTTATTGGTACATTTTAAATACACATAGTGATCACATTCGTCATAAGGACTTTGTACTTATACAAGGAATATCGCTTTTTCCCAGTCTCATCACTTAGTTCAGCCCCTTTCCCTCCTTAGTTACAAAAGTTTTGTTTCTATTTTTACCTTCTTTTCTTTTTTCTTGTTCCATCTTTCCACCCTGTGCCTCTTATCATTTGAACATTTTCTTCCCATTTCCCAGCATCAATTATACATTTTGGTTCTTATCTACACTTTTGGTTTTTTATACCATAGAAACCATGTGTTATTTACACATCTGTGTCTGATTTATTTCACTTAAGGTGTATCCATTTAGCTAGAAATGTCTCAAGGATATCCTTCTTTATGTCAGAGTAGTACTCCATTGTATTAAAAAAACCCACATCTTCTTTATCCGTTCATTTGTTGATGGGCATTTGGACTGTTTCCAAGATTTACTATTACAAATTGTGCCACTAAAAACATGAGTGCACATGTATTGCTGTCTCTTATGTTTTTAATTCTTCCAGGAAGATATCAAGAAGGGGAATAGTTGGAACAAATAGAACCTGTAGTTTTAGTTTTTTGAGGAATCTCCACACTGATTTCCACAGTGGTTGCACCAGTCTGCATTCCCACCAACAGTGGAGAAGGGTTCCTTTTCCCCACAGCCCCTCCACCATTTGTTATTGGTTGATTTCTTAATAATAGCTATTCTTTCTGGAGTGAGATGGAATCTCAGCATTGTTTTAATTTTCATTTCTCGAATGACCAGTGACGTTGAACCTTTTTCATATATTTATTTTATTCTTTTCCTGGAAAGTGTCTATTCATTTCAGATTCTCATTTTTGATTGATTGTTATATGGAGGGGGTCTTTTTTGGTTTTTGTTTAGTTTTTTATATATTCTATATACTAGAGAACTGTTAGTAAAAAATTTTTCCCACACCATGGGTTACCTCTTCACTTTGGTGGTGGTTTCTCTTGTAGTACAAAAGCTTTTTAATAAGACGAGATACCAGTTGTTAATTATTTATAATAGTTCCTGTGTGACTGGAGTTTTTCATAAGGTCTTTGCCTACACCAGTGTCTTCAAGGATACTACCTAGTCTATCTTCCAGCAGAGTTAGTGTTTCTGCTTTGATATTTAGATCTTTGATCTATTTCAATTTTAGTTTAGTGTATAGCAAAGGGTATGGGTCTAGTTTTAATCTCTGGCAGGTGGAAGGCCATTTTTTTTAAGCACCATTTATTAAGGAGGCTATCTTTCTTCCAGGGGAGGTGTTTGGCTCCTTTGTCAACGATTAGGTGACTTAGTGTGTCTGGAGGTGTTTTGTATCTTCTAATCTGTCTCATTGATCCTCAAGTCCGTTTTTCTATTACATTAGCTCTGTAGTATAATTTCAAGTCAGAGATTGTGATGCCCTCTTTCTTGCCTTTGTTTTCCAAGAATTGCTTTTACTATTTTAAGTCTTTTCTGCATCTAAATGAATTTTAGGATCGTTTTCTGTAATTCTGTGAGAGATGTTATTGGAATTTTGATTAGGATTGTGTTAAATTTGTATAACAATTTTGGTCATTTTCACTATATTGATTCTTCCTACTCAAGAACAAAGGATATCTTTGTATTTTCGGATACCCTATTTAATCACCTTTTTCATAGTACTGGAGTTTTCACTGCAGAGATCTTTTACTTTCTTCATTAGATTGACTCCCAGGTGTTTCATCTTTCTTGATGCTATTGTGAAAGGTATTGTTTTCCTAGTTTCACTCTCAGTGAGTTTCTTGTTTTGTACAGGAATGCTATTCAGTTTTGAGTGCTGACTTTCTATCCAGCTATGCCACTGAACTTGGTTATTAAATCTACAAGTCTTTTGCTGGAGTTTTTGGGGTCTTCTATGTAGATTATCATGTTATCTGCAAATAACGATAATTTAACTTTTTCCTTTTCTACCCTTATTTCTTTCATTTCTTTCTCTTGTGTACGTGTTCTGGCTAATGTTTCCAGAACTATATTAAATATGAGTGGTGCCAATGGACATCCTTGTGTTGTTCCTCATTTCAGAATGAAAAGTTTCAGTTTTTTTACCATGTGCTATAATGTTATCTGTTGGTTTGTCATAGATGGCTTTTATCAGATTGAGATAAAGATGATCTATTCTAATTTTTTAACAGTTTTTTTGTCATGAATGGGCGCTAAAGTTTGTCAAATGCTTTTTTCTGCATCTAATGAAATGATCATGTGGTTGTTTTCCTCCTTGGCTCTATTGATGGGTGTATTATATTTATTGATCTGCATATGTTTAATCATCCTTGCATCCTTGGGATGAGCCCTTCTTGGTCGTGGTGCATGATCTTCTTGATAAGCTGGTGAATTGTCAGTATCTTATTGAGGATTTTTGTATCTTTGTTCATGAAGGAGAATGACCTATAATTCTCTTTTTGGGTTGGATCCCTGTCTGCCTTTGGTATTGGGGTAATACTTGCCTCCAGGAATGATTTTGGGAATGTTTTTTCCCTTTCAATTTCATTAAAGAGTTTGAGAAGTTGTGGTGTTAGGTCTTCTCTAAATTTCTCATAGCGTTCAGGAGTCAAGCCACGAGGGACTGGGTTTTCTTTGTTGGTAGGTTTTTCAGTATATCTTCAATTTCATTGACTGATACTGGCTTATGTAGAGTTTTTATATCTTCTTGATTCAGCTTTGATAATTCATATGTATCTAGAAATCTGTCCATTTCTTCTGTGTTTTCCATCTTATTAGAGTAAAGGTTTTCAGACTAAGTATTGATGATCTTCTGGACTTCTGCAGGATCTGTTGTGATTTCACCCTTTTCATTCCTAATTGAATGGATTAGAGTCTTTTCTTTTTCTCAGGAAAGTTTGTTAAGGGTTTATCAATTTTATTTAATGTTTTATAGAACCAACTCTTTCATTCACTCATTCTTTGTACTGTTTTCTTAGTCTCCATTGCATTGATTTCTGCTCTGATCTTTATAATTTCCTCTCTCATCTAAGTTTAGGCCTGACTTGCTCTTCTTTGTTTAGAAGCTTGCGGTTCAATATTAGGTTGTTTAACCGAGCTCGTCCTGTTTTTCTGACACGGATATTCACCACGCCGAGTTTCCTCATAGGGCTGCCTTCATTCTGTCCCGTAAGTCCTGGCATGTTGTATGTTGTATGGTGCACTGGTGTTATTGTTTAATTGTAGAAACTGTCTAATTTCTTCTTTAATTTTGTCTGTGACACACTGGTTGTTCAGGAGGGTGTTATTTAATTTCCATGTGTTCATGTATTTCCTGTGGTTTCTTTTCCATTGATTTCCAATTACATTGCACTGTGGGCTGATACTATGCATGGGGTAATTTCAATTCCTTTGCATTTACTTAAGCATGTTCGATGAGCTAGAATGTGGTCTGTTTTGGAAAAGGTCCCATGCACAGCTAAGAAGAATGTGTATTCTGATGTTCTGGAGTGAAACACTCTGTAAGCATCTATCATCAACCCTTGACTTATTAACTCAATTCATTACCGAGGATTGGCTGTAACTCAAGTTGTCAACTGAAGGGTCAGGCTCCTCCCCACAGCCTTCAAAGTCTCTCTTCTATACACAGGCAGATCTCAGTGTCCTTAGAGATGCATTGGCCCAGGATTTCTCAATTAACCCCATACAGGAGAGGGTGCTGTAATCTTCCTTCCAGAACTCTTTAAGGGTTAAATCTTTATCTGAGACCATCTAGAAGCACAAATAGCTGGCATTCAGGTCATAACTGAAGATTCTGGTCATAAGTTAAAGCTAAAATTCGGGTCATAGCCTGGTTATAACTCAAGGGTCCACTATACTAAGTTCATTTGTTCAAAAGTTTCCTTAAGATCTGATATTTAATTGCTGATTTTCTCTAGTTGATCTGTTTGTTATAGTGTGATATTTGGGTCCCCATTACACTTGTATTACTGCTTACTTGATTTTTAAATGCCCATTAATATTTATTTTACATAGTCGGGTGGGCTGGTATTTGTTGCATATATATTTATGGTTGTTATATCTTTCTCTTGGATTGTTTCCTTTACAAGAATGTTGCAACCTTTTTTTGTCTCTTAATCAATCTTTGCTTGAAATTCACTGTCTGCAAATAGAATAGCTGCCCCTGCTTTCTTCTGAGTTACTGTCACATAGAGTATTGTTTTCCATCCTTTGACCTTCAGGCTATGAATTTTTTTTGTGTGACATGTGTTTCTTGTATGCAGCATATTGTAGGATCTTTTTTCTTGATCCATTCAGCCAGTCTGTTTCTTTACTGAATTGAGGTTATTTACATTGATGGTTAAAACTGGTATGTATTGACATATTCTTGACATGTTATTTTCCTGTCTTGCCATTCTGTTTAATTGCTTGCCTTGCCTGGTGGATTGATTCTGTTGAGGATCATGGAGTTTTAGTCCTTGTTATGTCTTTCTAGCATGTACTTCAGAACATTTTGGGAGTGCTGGTTTGGAGATTATGAATTTCCTCAGGTGCTCTTTGTCATGGAATTATCTTATCGCTCCATCAATTTTGAAAGATAGTTTTTTAAAAACAAAAAAAGAGGGCCTGGGGATATAGCTCAGTGGCTCAAGCACTTGCCTGGTAAGTGTAAGATCATGAGTTCAATCCCTAGTATCAAAAAAAAAAAAAAAAGGGCAAAAATGATAATACAGAATTTCAAAACACAATAATAAGAGATTAGCACTGGTTAGTATATTTCATATTGTTATCTTCAAAGTAGTTGTTCAGATTACAAGATACAGGCATAAAATAAACAATCAAAGAATCAAACAGTGAGAGCACAAACTGTTCTAGCTGACGAAATAACAGAGACTTATAGTAGAGGTATCTATCTTGTATATATATACATATATATGAACACATATACATACATATAATCTTTTCCCTTCTTTATTTTCTCCTTTCCCCTATCCCAGTTGTTCTCTCCTTTTGAACAGTTTCTTTCCCTTTCCCTTTCACAATATGTATTGTGTATTTTGAATCTTATTTACTCTTTCAGTTTTTTTGTGCTAGGGAGACAATAGGATATTTACCCATGTGAGTCTTTTTTTTTTTTTTTTTGCGGCACCGGGGATTGAATTCACAGCCTTGCGCCTGCCAGGGCAGGCGCTTAAGCCACTGAGCCAAACTCCCGGCCCTACCCATGTGAGTCTTATTTATTTCACTTATAAGTATGGTCTCAAGTTGCATCCATTTACCTATAAAAGCCTCAAGTTTATCCTTATTTATAGCTAAGCAATACTCCATTGTATACAAATACCACGTCTTTTTATCCATTTTGTGGTTGATGGGCATTTGGGTTGTTTCCAAGATTTAGCTATTACAAATAGTGCTACTCTAAACATGGGTGCACATATATTTCTGTGGCATGATGTTTTCAATTCTTCTGGGAAAATACCCAGAAGGGGAATAGCTAGATTGAGTGTAACATCCAATCCTAGTGTTCTGAGGAACCTCCACACTGATTTTCACAGTGGTGACACCAGTCTACACTCTCACTAACAGTGGAGAAGGGTTCCTTTTTCCCCACAACCCTGTCAACATTTTTTATCTGTTGATTTCTTGATGGCAGACATTCTTTCTGGAGTGAGATGGACTCTCAGTGTTTTAATTTTCATTTCTCCAGTGACCAGTGATGGTGAACATTAGTTCATATATTTATTTTCCATTTGTATTTTTTCATCTGAAAAGTGTATGCTCATCTCAGATGTCCATTTTTGGGTCTTTGAATTTGGGGAACCTGATATTTTTCAATTCTTTATATGTTCTAGATAAAAGTCCTTTGTCTGAGGAACAGTTGGCTAAACTTTTTTTCCATTCTGTGGGTTTTCTTTTTACTCCGTTGGTGATTTCTTTCAACGTGCAAAAACCTTTTAATAAGATGAGAACACAGCTGTTGATTTTTTGAAGTATTTTCCATGCAATCTGCATTTTGTTCATGAACTCTCTGCCTACCCCTATATCTTCAAGATTTCTACCTAGCTTGTCTTCCAGTAGATTTAGTGTTTCTGTTTTAATATTTAGACCTCAGATTCCTTTTGACTTTGGCTTAGTGCATGATGATAGACATGGTTCTATTTTTAGCCTTCAGCGTGTAGAAAGTCCATTTTTCCAGCACCATTTATTAAGAAGTTTATCTGTCCTCCAGTGAGCATGTTTGACATGTTTGTCAAAGATAAGGTGGCTGAGTGTCTTGTAGTTGTGTTTGCATCTTCTAATCTGTTCCACTGAACCCTGAGGTCTTTTTTTTTTCAGTACCATGTTGATTTTATCACAGTAGCTTTGTAGTATAGTTTCAAGTCTGGAAATGTGATGCTTCCTTCTTATCTTTGTTGCCCAGGGTTTGCCTTGGCTATTCTAGGTCTCCTCTGTTTTGAAATGAATTTCAGAACTGTTTCCTCTAGATCTGAGAGGTACACTAATGGTTTTTAAATCAGAATTTCATTGAATCTGTATAACAGTTTTGGGAGTATGGCCATTTTCACAACATTGGTTCTTCCTATCAAAGAGCAAGGAATATGATATCTTTTCATTTTCTGATACCCTCTTTAACCTTCCTTTCAGAGAACTGTAGTTTTCAATACAAAGATCTTTTACACACTCTGTTAGATTTATTCCTGAGTATTTCATTTTTCATTGTTTGGATGTTATTGTGAAAGGTGTGCTTTCCATAATTTCTCTCCCAGTGGGTTTGTTTTTGTACAAGAGTACTATTGGATTTTGAGTGTTGACTTTGTATCCAGCTGTTTTGCTGAATTTGCTTATCAACTATAGTAGTTTTTTAGTGGAGTTTTTTGCATCTTCTACATGGAGTGTTATGTCATCTGAAAATAATGCTAATTTAACTTCTTTTTCTATTCTTATTCCTTTTATTTCTCTGTCTTGTCTAATTGCTCTGGCTAATGTTTCCAGAACTATATTGAATAGGAGTGGTGACAGTGGACACCCTTGCCTTGTTTATGATTTTAGAGAGAAAACTTTCAGTTTTTGTCTGTTTAGTTATGATGCTGACTGTTGCTTTGTCATAGATGACTTTTATCAGATTGAGGTAGAGACTGTCTATTCCGATTTTCTGTAAGGTTTTTATCATGAATGAGTGCTGGATTTTATCAAAAGCTTTTTCTGCATCTATTGAGATGATCATGTGATTTTTCTCTTTAGCTCTGTTGATGTGGTATATGATGTTTATTGACTTGCATATGTTGAACCATCCCTGCATTCCTGGTATGAATCTTACTTGTTGGTGATGTATAATCTTCTTGATGGTTTCCTGCATTCTGTTTGCTAACATTTTATTGAGAATTTTTGCATCTATGTTCGTTAGAGAGATTGGCCTGTATATCTTCTGTTTGATTGGGTCTTTCTCTGTTTTTGATATCAGAGTAATACTTGCATCCAACAATGAGTTAGGGAGAATTGTTTCCCTTTTGATTTCATTAAAGAGTTTGTGGAGTACTAGCATTAAATATTTTCTAAATTTCTTGTAGAATTTCACTGTGAATCCATCAGGACCTGTGCTTTTCTTTGTAGATAATTTTTTTAGTTACATTTTCAATTCTGTAATTGATATTGGGTTATCCAAAATTTTTATATCTTCTTGATTCAGCTTTGGTAATTCATATGTTTCTAGGAATCTGTCCATTTGTTCTGTGTTTTCCAGCCTATGTTACTAAATAATTTCAAAGTAGCTGCTGATGATTTTCTGAATTTCCACTGGATCTGTAGTAATGTCACACTCTTCATTCTTAATTGCATGAATTTGAGTTTTTTCTTTCCCTTTCTTGATCAGGTTGGCTAGAGGTTTATCGGTTTTGTTTATTCTTTCAAAGAACCAACTCTTTGATTCATTAATTCTTTGCATTGCCTTCTTAGTCTTAATTGAATGAATTTTTGCACTGATATTTATAGTTTTCTGTCTTTTATGAGCTTTAGGTTGTTTATTTGTGCATATTCTGTTTTCTTGATGTGAGAATTCAGTGCTATATATTTCTCTCTTAGGACTGCTTTCATTGAATCCCACAGTTTCTGGTATGTTGTATCTGCATTTTCATTTAATTGTAGACATTGTTTAATTTCTTCTTTAATTTCATCTGTGACCCATTGGTTTTTCAGGAGGGTGTTATTAAATTTCCATGTGTTTATGTGCTTTTTTCAGTTTCTTTTCCCATTAATTTCCAATTTAAGTGCACTATGGTCAGATAATATGCATGGGATAATTTAAATTCCTTTGCTTCTATTTAAGCATGTCCTATGAGCTAGTATATGGTCCACTGTGCAGCAGAGAAGAATGTGTGTTCTGATGTTGGGTGGAATACTCTGTAAATGTCTATTAAGCCCATTTGTTCACAGGTTTGCTTCAGTTCTCTTATTTGTTTGATGATTTTTTGTCTAGTTTATCTATTTCTTTGTGACAATGGGGTATTAAGGTCCCCTGTTACAATTATTGCATAGTTGATTTTTCATGTCTATTATTTGTCTTATATAGTTGGGTGGTCCCATATTTGGTGCATATATATTTATGATTGTTATCTCTTCCTCTTGAATTTTCCCTTAATGAATATGTAGTGACATTCTTTATCCCTTTGTGTCATTTTTGGTTTGAAGTTCACATTGCATGCAAACAAAATAGCTACCCCTGCTTTTTTTCTGTGTTCCTGTTGCATAGAATATTGTTTTCCATCCTTTGACTTTCAGTCTATGAATATCTTTTTGAGTTAAATGTGTTTCTTGTATGCAGCATACTGTTGAATCTTGCTTCTTGATCCATTCTGCCAATCTGTTTCTTTTAATTGGTAAATTGAGATCATTTACATTGATGATTATATCTGATATGTATTGGCTTATCTTTGTCACGTTATTTTCCTGTTGTTGGTTCCCTGTTTTTTTCCCTTTGTTTAATTGCTTGCCTTGCCAGGTGGTTTCTTTCTGTTGTTGTTCTGGGAATTATGGTCATTTTTACCTCTATGTAGAGTATCATTCAGTACTCTCTCTAGGGTTGATTTGGTGGACATTAATTTCTTTATCATGAAAGTATCTTGTTTCTCCACTAATTTTGAAAGATGGCTTTGCAGGGTATATCAATCTGGGTTGGAAGTTGTTTCCTTTCAGGGCTTGAAATACTTCACTCCAAGCTTGTCTTGACCTTAAGGGTTTGTGTAGAGAAGTCAACTTGATTCTAATGGGCTTTCCTTGACAGGTAATCTGTTTCTTTTAGTATGCTGCTTTTGTTCTGAATTTCTGTGGTATTAATTATTATATGTCTGAGTGTAGATTTATTTTGGTTATGGCTGTTGGGAGTTCTTATGACTCACTTGTTGGTATATCAGATTCTATTCCCATGCTTGGGAAATTTTCTGTCATTCTGCAAATATTTTTTATGTCAGTTATATTGACTCCTGCATTTTCATTTACATCTATCAGTCTTTTATTGTTTTTCTTTGCATCATCTTGGAGCTGTTGAATTGTTATATCATGGTCCCTTGTTATTTCTAAGAGTTCTTTTCTTTCTTGATCACTAGCTGTGATCCTGTTTTCAAGGTATGAAAGTCTATGAAAGATAGTTTTGCAGGGTACATCAATCTGGGTTGGAGGTTGTTTTCTTGTAGGATTTGAAATACTGCACTCCAAGCTCTCTTTGACTTAGAGTTTGTGTTCAGAAACTTGCTGTGATTTTCATGTGTTTTCCTTCAGTTTTTTTTTCCTCTAACAGCTTTTGCTATTCTGTCCTTGTGTTGAATTTTTGGAATATTAACTATTATATCCCTCAGTGTAGACTACTTTTTTGATTATGGATAATGGATTTATACATACCTTGCTTATCTATATATCAAATCATCTCTGGTTGGGAACATTTTTGCCATTACTTCTTTGAGCAGGTCTTTTATGCCATTTGTGCTATCTCTGACTTTTTCATTAAACCCAGTATATTTTATATTATTCTTCTTTGCATCATCTAGCAGTTGCTTTATTGATTTTTCATTGTCCCTTGCTATTTTTCAGAAATCTTTCTTTTCAAGATTGCTACCTAGAGGGCTGGGGTTCCCAATGTGGTTCAGTGGTAGAGGTCTTGCCTTGCATACACAAGGCCCTGTGTTTGATCCCCAGCACCACACACACACACACACACACACACACACAAGATTGCTAAATGCAGTCCTGTGTTCTATGTGATATTCTGTCCTCACATTGGCTCGTTTTGCTACATATACTTTTGATGGAATTTTTAATTTCTTGGGTATCTGTTTGAATCTGTTTCATGGATTCCATTTGTTTCCTCTGTTGGGCATGCATGATTTCATCATTTTCCTAAGCTCCTCTATATTTTTTAATATGTATCTGCTCTAGAGTCACTAAACATGTTTCTTATGTAGTCACCACCTCTATAGTTACTTGAGAAATTATTTCTGATTTGATCTTTTGTAGGTCATCCTTCATTTGGTTCATTACTTCTACTGTTACCACCTCAGAGTTCAGGTTGTGGCTTTTAAATTGTTCTACCTCACTGCCTCCTGGGTTTGCCCTTGGTTGGCTGGAAATCTGGGGTTGTATCTTGTTTAAGTGTCTTCTCATTTTCTTTCTTTCTTTTGTTTAATTCCTGGGTTGATGCCTGTAAATTGCTTGTGGTGAATAACTTTATTGCTAGTACTTAGAAGCCTTAGGAAATGACTACTTCTCAGAGATGTCTTCCAGGTGTAGCTGGCTTTTGGGTTTTGAGTGTGTTGCAAGATCTTACCTCTTAAGTTTATTAGGGACTAGAAACTGCTGCCTACTTGGCCCACCTCCTGGTTCTTTGGCATTGGCCTATAGTATTGTTTATGATCCTTAGCCAGTCTCAGTCTTGGTATTCCAAGAATAACAACTGTTTAGCACAGTTTTGTCACCTTGGCTAAAGTAGTACAATCAGCAATAACAATAGCATCAAACGCAGCCTAAAAATTGACAAACTGTGGTAACTATTAATTTGCCACCTATAACCATGTTAACTAGATCTGTGGTTATATAACAAAATCTAAAATGAAGCAGGAAATTATATATAGTAAATAAACCCTCAATATGGTGATTCTACCCACAGGAGAGAAAATTTAAAGAGGTTTAATGGCAAAAAATAGAGAAATAGAAGAAGAGGAAGAGATTAAAAGCAAGGATGGAGGACAAAGGACGATCGTACAAACTTTGGGAAACTGTTGAAGGAGACAGGAGGAAAAGAGAGAAGGAAGAAACAAAAACAAAACAGAACAGAGCAACAAGAAAACTAGAAACCATATTCACATTCATATAACAGCATTAACAAACAAGGAGAAACAAAACAAAACAAAAACAAAAAAAAAAGAAAGAAAAAAAGGAAAAAATATGTTCACTTCAAGGGATGTCTCTTCTGTCATTAGTAGACAATGTGGGCAGAGTTCAGGTGTGAGCTGATTAATTTCAGCAAGCTAGCCATAGGTTCATGGTGGGTCAGTGGATAACCCCAGCAACTTACACCTCTAGCTCCACTGAAGTTCAGGCTGGTTTCTGGCTGTGAGGCTGGAACCTGATTTGATCAGCCTGTGATACTCTGTGTGCCTCCTGCCAGCTTAAACTCAGCAGCCTCACTCTGACATTGGAAGATTCTCTGTGTACTCTCCCCATGGGCTTCAATGCTCACTTCAAATCTCTGGGACTGACTTCCCTACTTCTCTTCCTCACATTGCTATATTCCAGTCCTTGGTCACAAAATCTCTCTCTCTCTCTCTCTCTGTTTTTTTTTTGAGACAGGGTCTCACTATGTTTTTAAGGCTGGACTTGAATTCACTATGTAGCCCAGACTGGCATCTAACTCACAGTGATCCTCCTGCCTCAGCCTCCCAAGTGCTGGTATTTCAAGCATGTGCCACCATACCCAGCTAATTCCATTTTCAAATGCGCAATTGACTCACATAGGCTTTTCTCCAGAGAAGATACACAACTGGTCAATAAAAAGATGCTTGTGTCATGTTAGGGAAATGCAAATCAAAGGAACCAGGAGTTACCACTGCACATTCACATGAATGATTATAACAAAAAGAACAGGTTTCGGTGAGGATGTGAGAAGTGAGAATCCTTGTATGTTGCTGGTGGGATGCAAGATGGGGCAGCTTCTTTGGAAAGCATTGTAGCAGTTCCTCCAGGATCTGAACACAGAGCTACAATATGACCAGCAGTTCCCTCACAGATACATCCTTAAGGGAGCCCAAAGCATATATTCACAGAAAAGCTTGTTCTCTATGGTTCATAGCAGGATTATTCCTAATAGCCCAAGCATGGAAACAGCCCAAACGTTCTTCCATGGGTGAATGAGTAAGCTAAGTGAAGTATGTCCATATACAGTGATACGTGAGTTGTCAAACTCAATTCATTCCAAATTCATGTTCAAACACCAGAAAGTTCAAGAACTGAACATATTTTTTTCCATAAGCAATAATGGAAAACAAAATAACTAGTTCTGAGGCCCAAAATTTGCACTTACAAATTCATTTTTCCAGGACTTTAACACAGTTAATAGCCTTAGGCGGTGGAAATACCCCCTAAAACACGGAAACATAATAAATACAATACATTAAATATCAAAACGCCTACTCTCAGCCGTTTCAGATTTTTGCAAGTAGGATTTTGGGTTGACTATCGAACCAAATGAGGAACATGGAGCAGATTTTTTTTAAACTTTGCTGTTCAAGCAGTGGAAAGTTTGAGCTTGGAGCCGTTTGCCACCTGAGGTATCACAGTCGGAGAATATTATTCAGGCATTAACGGGGATGGCGTTCTGACCACACGGATGAGCCTGGAACACGCTCTTCTAAACGAGAGAAACCAGACAACGAGGGCACACACTACATGCTGGGCTGTGCAGCAGCGGCTGTGAGGGGCTGGAGGGAGTGATGGCTGCTGGCTACGGGATTTCTTCTCGGGGTGACAAAAGTGCTCAGGAATTAGTGGCCATGGTTACCCAACACTATGCGTTCTGAAAACCACAGGATTGTAGATGCCCAAAGGGTGAACTGTCTCAGATGTGAATTTTATTTCAGTGAAAAACAGAGGTGGGAAGACCGAGAAGCAGCAGCGGTGCTGTCTGGAACAAGAATGGTGGGAGATTTTCCTTCATGCACACGCCTGCACCTCTGGGGTCACGGGCTGCCACCTCCTGCCGGGCAGGTACACCCCCGCGTGGTGCAGATGGGGGAGCTGAGGCACAGAGGAACTAGGGCGCCTGCCCACAGCCTGGGGAGTACCTGCAGCGGGAGCTCCGCACACGTTGGGGTCTGGCTCAGTCTCCTGTGCCCACTCCCGTTCCTCGGGCTGTGTCCTTCAGATCCATTCCTGGTGGACATTGACGATCTGTTCCAGTGAGACTGGAGGCAGAACCAGAGAGGGTCCAGGCGGGCCGGAAGCAGCCCAGTACCAGGCAGGTGACCTCAGGCTTTGGTCAGAACTGGATTCTTTGGAGATTTGAGCACACTGTGTTTGGGTAATAAAGGGAGTGACTCAAGGTGACTGTGACCTCTAAGAGCTTCATCTCGCGAGGACTAAGAATGAAGGTCACTTGCTCGGCTTGGCTCCATCTGAGTCTCCAGTGTAATGGACCTGGTGCCCCGCGTTTTGTCTCTTCAGTGGCCCGCACTGTGGGAGCGGTGACGAGATGCCAGGCCCAGGACGCCGGTCCAGCCGCGAGGCAGCTCCCCGGAGCCTGGACGCCGTTGCTCCTGCTCTGCGATGAGCAGCTCTTGCTCCTTTCTGGGCAGAGAGGTTGCTCAACTCGGTCCTGCAATCACCCCAAGTGGAATGACAGAGGGAGAGGGGGTGCTCGTGGCCCCCCAGGTGCCATCCTGGGTGTGACATCTTTCAGAGCACAGGACAGTGGCTGACGGAAGGGCTGTGGCTGAGGCGGCAACCAAACAGGCTCTGAGGGCAGGAGTGAGCTGTGGCTTCTCCGCTGCCTGGTTCTGTGAGCCTGACCCAGCTCTGTAGCTGAATCAAGGGGCTCAGGCTTAGCCTCCCTGCATGCAGGAGGAGGCGGGGTAGGGTGGGGCACAAGTCCTGGGCCAAGGAATGCTCCGACCTGGAAAACTTCCAGGTCCCTTCTCCCTGCCAGCTAAGGCCGTGATCCTCAGGACCTGGCCAGCCTGGCCTGAGCCCGCCCTGGGGACGCCGTGTCTCTGTAGGGGTCTGCAGGTGTGCCCTGGGCACTCGGGAAGTGTCAGGGCTGGCAGGGTCCCTGGATGGGGGACAGCACCCCATACGGGGGCAGCCCATGGGTCAACAGAGCAGAAGCACATGGGACATTAGAGGTGGGCGTAAGCTCGGGAGACCCTGGGGGAGGAAGAAACAGCAGTTGGCAGTTCAGGGTCTGTGCCTGCAGGAACTGTTTCTGGGGAGACCGAGGAGTCTGGGCCCTGGCGACTTGGCTTGGGTCTTGCCCGTGGCCAGTGGAGACGTGGCAGACACCGCTTCCCCCGACGCCTGGACACCGCTTGCCAAACCCTGTGACGTCAGACTGGAGATGAAGCTCCTGGGGGACCCCGATGCCTCCAGAAGGCACAGATCTGATTTGTGTGGACTGATAACGGGAGCCCGAGAAAACGCAGACCCGCACGGAGGAGCTGAGACATGCCAAGCCGAGCACAGCAGATGGCAGTCGGGGGGCGGGGGGCCCTGAGTTCCCGGCAGGCCCCCACCTCCGCTGCCGGGATGTGGCCGGGTCAGCTGGGCTGTCTCAGCCAGGGACAGGGCTCTCGCCTGTGCAAGGACCAGGTTCTGAGGAGATTTGATGAGCTAGGACCTCCCCTGTCCTCTGTCCCCCGCCTCTGTTTTTGGGCTCCTCTTACCCCTCAGAACCCACCAACCCTGACACGGGCTCCTGCCCACTGTGTTCCTTCGTCCTCCCTGGTCTTGTGGGCCGGGGTCACTGAGCCCATGGGGGGCTCTCCCCACGTCTCCAGCCTCCAGTCTTCCTGAACCGCTCCCAGGCAGGGCTGTGGAGGATGGCCCCACGTGGCCCTGTCCCTGTGCCGGAAGCCGCGAGTCTGTGACCCCCCCAGGCAAAGGGCCTTCCCCGATGTGACGCCCCGAGGGTTTTGAGCGGGGGTGAGCCCGGTTGTGCAGGAGCCCGTGAGCTCTGTCTCCGATGTCCCCCAGGAGCCATCGGGTGACACAGGCAGTGCTGCAGGTGCCTTCCTGGGTGGCTCATCACAGCAGCATGAAGAAGTGGGTCCACACACAACACAAGAAATCAGGGCTCCATGCCCTCTCTGCTCTCTAGAGGACCCTGAGGCCCCAGGGGCAGAGGTGGCAGTTGTCACTGTCACCCAAGGCGGGCGCCAGCACATGGCCACCCAACCCAGCTCCAGCTTCTCCGAATCGAGGCCATCTCTGCCGGCCGCTCCGCTTCTGCAGGGAACCCCGGAAAGGTGTCCTTTCCTCCATCGCCCAGGGTCTGGCAGATGTGGGGCCCAGCAGAACTGGGAGAAAGGGCTGGCTGGGGAGGGGCTGT
>RJWM01013363.1:0-53642 GCA_004363535.1 Dasyprocta punctata
CTCCCCCAGCCTCAGGTTTTGCACACACTCCTCCCCCTACATCACACTTTACACACACTCCTCCCCCAGGCTCACACTTCGCACACTCCTCTCCCAGGCTCACACTTTGCACACACTCCTTCCTCAGCCTCATGCTTTGCACACTCCTCCCCATGCATCATGCTTTGCACACTCTCCTCCCCCAGCCTCACATTTTGCACACACTCCCCCCTGCATCACACTTGGCACACACTTCTCTCCCAGTGCCACACTTTGCCCCACCATTTCAACACATGCATTCTATCCTCTGCAACCTCTGGGCCTGGACCACCAGAAGACACTTCTAAAAAGCCTGGCACTCCTCAACTAAGGAGTATGTGTCAGCATAATGCCATCTCCAGGCTGGAGTCTCATGGACCACCCTGCAGGGGAGGGAACCCCTGTTTGTCCTGGACTCTCTGTATCCCAAGCCACCAACTGTAGATGTGCACAAGGTATGGTTTCTGAACCCCCAGTCTCTTTATTCAACTCACACTGCTCTTGGTGATTTCCACAGAAGAGGGGTTAAAGGGTTGTCAGAGGTCAAAGTCATCTTTGTGACTTCCTTGGAAATAAAATTAGACAGTTCATTTCAAACAGCACAGCCTGCAGGAGTTGCTGCACAGAAGGTTGCGAGGAGGATCATAGTTATCCATGACATGCATGTCCTCTCACACTGGAGACTGGGGAGCACTGCTGTCCCCAACAGACAGGATGACAGCCAAGCAGCCTCAGTTATAGGTAGTGTGTCCCTGCCAGCTGCACCCCCAGATGGAGAACAGAGCCCCCCACTCGCCCCTCTGTGTGTACAGCCAGATCCCAGCATCGAGCCCACGTGGGTCCTGTCACCCTGGCAGGGCGTCAGTTCTCAGGTGACATTAATCTCCATCCAAACCCTGTGTGGCAGCCAGGCTCTGGCAGGGAAATAAATGGGAGAACATTTTCAGCTCTTAATGGTAAATTTTATTGAGCCCTACTTGGGCTGTTATTAAATTGTGACTATGACCCATATTACGTCTGATAGGAGGGATAAAGAAATCATGTACCTATGGGTGATTAGATTACATTCTTTGCTTTATGAACCTATAAGTCCCACGGAGAGAATTATCAATCACAGGCGCCGTCAGTGCTGGGTCTTACACGTGGAACACTAAACTGCCTTAAAACACAGAAAGGCAGAGATCGCTTCCAACGATCCTTATGTGATTTTACAAAAGTCCAGGCACCTATGAGGCATGGCTAGCCTTGGTGACTTCAGCAGCAATACAAGAGTTGTTAATATTCCCGTTCTCAGCAAGAGTGCTCCGGCGGGCCCCGATCTCTCTCCGTCTCTGTCTCTGTCATTTCTGGATGCACTGACTACTTGCTCTGTAGCTGGAAGCTTGGCTTCAGGGGACAGACCTTGTGCTAAGGGGACAAGAGGTGAGACTTTTGCCACCAACCTCGCATGCAATCTTTCTTCTTCTGGTGTCCCTCACTCCACAGCATAGGTCACCACCTCTGCAGGGACATCTGCCACTATCGGACAAGACCTACAAGGAGTTTGCCTTTCAGGGCCATCTTGGTCTGGAGTAGTTGGTGATTCTACCATGGACAGTGCTTGGTGAGCACACGTTCAGAGTGGGCTGCAGCATTCCTCAGTGGGATCAGTGGAGTGGCGGTCCTGTCTGTGAGTGTGGCACAGGGTGTGTGTCTGTGTGTGTGTGTGCACATGTGTGTGTGTAGGACAACATTGCATGCTGGGGCTGACCTAACAGACCTCAGGTCCCATAGCAGGAGCCATGGTGATTTCGGGTTGGGAGAGAGCACTGGTCAGAGCTCTCTCAGGAAGCTGGTGGACATCCCTGCTGGGACCATCTTCCGCTCTGGTGACTTTGGCTCATTGTCGACTGGTGCCATCATCATCGGAGATTTAGCATTGATCCTAAACGTGGGATGCAGCAGATATAGGTAACCATAGCAATAAGTAGCAGCCATACTCTGGGGTGTCCATGGCCACATGCTGTCCTGGACGCTCCACTTGGCACTTCCTGTTTGCTGTACGCTCCTTTTTCAGATGAAGAAACTGAGGCACAGGTCCACAGTTGGCAAAGGACAGATTGGAGCTGAACCTTCTCCAAACTCCACAAGGGGCTGCCCTTGGGTGCCCTAGCATGTGAGTGGCAACAGGAAGAAGACAGAAGAACTCACCAGCTACCCCAGCTTGGGGCTGACAGTGACAGAAGTGACAGAGGCCATCCTGCCAAACACCACCAGAAGGGACCTTCAGAGAAGGCTGTGCCCCATCGGAGTGTTGCTTTTAGAGTACTTGCTGCACTTGGATGGATATTGCAGAGGAAGGAAAAGCTATTTGCAAGGCAGAGATGGACACGGCTAACAGCACACCAGCACCCACTTGCCACTGAGGGTCAGGCTGGGCAGAAGCCACTGTCTGGGCTCCTGTGGGCGAGCAAGAGGCAGAGGCCAGGATGCCTGTGGGAACACTGGGGGGTAAACACAGGAGTTGGTACCACAGGTGCATCCCTCTTCTGACGCATCCATTGTCATGTCACAGCCTTACCTAGAGGACTGCTCTCCTCAGAAGGTCCTGCCTGAGATGTTTCCTCCCAGCAGCTTGCTTTTGCTTGCCATCATGCCAACATCTTCTGTGGAAAAGGTGTCCCCAAACTCAGCACCCTAAACAGCACTTTTTAACTGTCCTCTTACACCGGCCAAGATGTTGGCCACAACCCCTCCCCCACCACCACCACTACCAGCCTTGCCTCAGCAGGGGGAAGCCATAAGGAGTGGCGGACAGGGCTGCCTGGTCTCACATACTTTGTGCCATCCTGTTTACTTCTATCTCTATATTAACAGGAATCATACCAAACCTAGAGATACAGACGAAGGAACTGATTAAAAGATGAGCTGGAGCTGAGGGCAGCGTGGCTTTGCCCTGTTAATATCACCCAGAACACGCTAAAGGGGACAGCCAGGGACTTGCCAGCACCACCCAAGTCAGGCAGAGCTTGTGCTGTCCCGGAAACCCCATGCTCCTGTGGTGAGGCCAGAGTGTGAGACAGGTCTGTACCGCGTGGCTCCAGGATCTAGCACAGCAAGGGGCAGCAGCTGAGCAAGGGTAGGAAGAGCGACACCTAGGACACGTCACATAGAAGACTGAGGATCAAAGCCCTCACCTCACTCAAAATCAATTACTACCACTGAATTATCATTGACATAATAATGCCAGTTCCAAGACTGCATGGAGGACCCTCTGGAAACCAGGGAGCCCACACCACCCCTGTGCTGGCCTGAGCCTGTGGCTGAAAGCAGAGTCCTCACCAATAAGAAATGTGCGTGTCATGCATGCATTTGCACAGGTACGTGTGTGTGTGTTTGCTGTGGCTCCAACACTGACCAGCTTGAAAGACTTCATTTTCCTTTCAGCTTCTCAGTGCACAAATCCCTGGCCTTTGAGAGACAGAAACGAAACAAAGTACAGGGATGTATGTTCCACAGCCCACATCCTCCATACCTAGGGAGGCGTGCACAGTGTGGGGACACAGGCATGTGCGGTCCTGCATGTGTGTGTGCAGCGGTCAGGCACAGGAGCCCCCTCGCCTGCCGAGGCGCCGCCTCGCTGCACGTTCTCCTGTGTCGTGCTCACCAGGGATCTTGGTAACCTTGTCGTCTGATTTTTTTCCTCTCCTTACTTGAGCACCTTCACCTTTTCACCGGAAGGAAGCACTGTGTGGCTTCTCTTCGGCTTTTGTTGTTGCTTTGTTTTCAACTTTAAAATTTTTTTTCATCAGTCCATGTTTACAGTACATAAGGAATGATCGCAGTCACTGTGAGGGGTTGGTGAGTGTATGCAATGCATCTCAATTCTTACTTCCCCTTCCGTCCTCTCCCTCCTTCCCACTCTCCTAAAATAACTTTAAAGTGTATAAAGCAAAAACTGATAAGATTGCAGGAAGAAATCAAAACATTTATCATGATAGGCAATTTGAAAGCATCTCTTTCAATTATTGATAGGTGAAGTACATTAAACATTTTCAAAAATATGGATCTTATAACTGATCATATGTGTCATAAGGAGAAGCTTTGCATGACTTGCTGCTCTTGTGCATTGGGAGATGTTATGAAGTACAAAAGTCATTTGAACGCTAACCTGATCAGCAGCTGATCTGATAACTGACACAGCTCAGAGTGACTGATGGGCACACAGTGTAGACATCCTGACTGTGTGGACCAGGCATGATTCTCACCTAGGGCAGGACAGGGCTGGGCAGCAGGCAAATGCATAATCGAAGACTTGTGAATGTTTATTGCTAGTGTTTTGCATTTAATATCTTTGGAGCAGTTGATCATGAGTGACTGAGGGCAGAAAGCGAGTGTGGATGAGAACGTCAGTGCATGCAAGGGGAGACAGCACGTTGTTAGCATTCAGAGTCTCATAGGTCCCTCTAGGGCAATGACCCTGGCAGGAAGCTCAGTGACCAGCTTCACAAGTGGCAGGGAGGGTAAGTTACATCGTCTGCCCTGGGCTGGGGGAGAGGGGACCAGGGGCAAGGACACTCCGAGGGTCTTGGAGACAGGTGCTGAAATCTCATGGAGGGAGGATGCCATTCAGTTGGATGTGGGAGGAGACACCAGGGCCACCTGGGCCAATGCCCTCAACACTGGCAGGGCTCGGAATAAGGATAGACAAAGTGACATCCTCATAAAGTGGCAGAATCTGGTGGGAGTGAGGACAAAGGACAGGAAAGTCTCAAGCCTCACCCCACAGACGTTGAAGACAGAGAGACCGTAACCATGGAAACTGGGAAACTCAGTGGAGGAAGTCATGATTCCATTCTGATGGTGGTGGACTACAGATGAGACCACCTTCCACACATCTCAGAAGGGCAGGCCCTGCCCGGCCACACCACACAACGTATCAGGCTCAGGGCACTCATCTGTTGAAATGGCCTTTTAAAAACATTCTCAACTGGAGATTATTTTTTCAAAGTCACTGAGAAAAGGACAGAGAAATCAACGGCTGATTAAGTAAAGTTCTCCAGTTTGGGGGAATCAGAAGCAAAAGATTAGACTTCCAGTGTAGTTTGAGCACCTGTGAAGATAATTCCAAATGGGTATCTCAGAACTGATGGAGCAAAGCTGAAGGGCGTATGCTCCAAAGAGATGGCCTGCCAGGTGTCAGGAGGGCCCAGGACACAGAGAAGCCCGGGTCAGGCTGTGCCCACACCCAGCCTCCTTTGCAAACACCAGCACACATAGGGCTGCATCTGCAGACGAGGAGCCGCTGTTCTCATCCAGCTGGCTGTAGCAGCAGTGGGTGAATTTGTGTGGCTCTCTGAACAACCACCACTGACCTTTTAGGGTGACGGCAAATCTGCGTCTTCTCCACACTGGCCAACCGGCTGCCCCTGAGTCTCCGCTCACTCACTCACTCGCAACACAGGCAGGAGCGGCACCTTCTGAGACTCCTTCCCTCAGAGTCTGGTACCGAGGCGCGCTCTGGAGGCAGCAGCTGTCCTTTCATTTAATCAAAGCCTATTTCAGGCATTAAAACGTACATCGGCACCTTTCGGAGAGACTATGTGAACAGCACATCGCCGAGTGATGTAATCGTAAAACAAGCATTTACCTGCATTGTCGTTCTACTGTTAATTCCAGAGCAATGCAAGGGAAAGGCTGTATGCAGACAATTACAGTGGACCAGCAGCTTGCAAGTGACAAGATGCCCCGAAAGAGCTTTTAACCGGCGAACAGAGATAACTGGAAATTTCTCTGCACAGCAACTTGTTTCCCTTCACTGAAACACAAGGGCCCCACTTAACCACTTTCAAAAAAATCAGCTTCCTGCCCATGCAGGGATAAGTCTTTCTGACAATGTTCAGTCCAGGAATCTTAGCTAAACTTTATAAGAGGAATACAGTCTGATCACAAACATGAAACACGTACACTGCCCTGAACACCCACTCTTAAGCATGCAATTTATAGCATTATTACAGGCTAGGTCTTTACAAGGAGCTAGACTGAAAGGTAGATGAACTCCAGGAAAACAGTTCTGCTTATAAAAGCCTGTCCCCATGTTTGGTTTGGTTTTCTGTTGTTGGTTTGTTTGTTTTTGTGGTCCTGGTGATTGAACCCAGGGCCTTTGCACTAAGCTTCATCTCCAGCCCATTTTTATTTTTTATTTTGGAACAAGATCCCGTAGTCTCTATGTTACCCAAGATGGGCTGGAACTTGCAGTCCTCCTGCCTCAGCCTCCCAGAGCTATTTTTTTTTTTTTAGAGCACTATGGTTAATGGACAAAACTAGTATAGCAAGACATTGAGACTTCACTTGTCCTTTAATTACACTGTTGAAGTTTGAAAAAAGAAAGTCTAAAAAATTCCAACATGTTTGTTAACCATCCTATCAAGCATAAACCAAGCATGAAAATGTTGCTAAAAATGCTAAAGCACATTTTGGCTTTTAAGGACGTGGTTTCACGTAATCATGTTAAGTCACTGGGGGAATAGCAACTATATCTCATAATAGAGTTTCTGTTTTTGGATTTTAAAAAACTTTAGATCTTTCAGAATATGAGCCAACTTGAGTGCTAATGATAAAAGCTGGGTGATGCTTATCATTCTTCTCAAAACAAAAGAAGGGGGCTTGCATTTTTCTGTTTTGAATGAAGAATTCACATTTTTAATGAAGCAAAATATTTGAGCAAATAAATTCAGTATTTTTCAATTCCTGTGAACTTTAATGCTAAGACCTTGATTTGATAGCAGTATGTTCTGGCTGCAACAAATCCTTATGCCAGGACTCTGCCCTGGCTGGGAGCCGAGTGCACGGGGGATAAACCTGGGTCAAGGCCTGCAGGGTGGCTGGCAAGGGCTCCACAAGACGTGCCCCCCCTTCTTCAGGGGGCTGGCTTCTCCCGCAGCAAATGGGGACTTGCCACAGCCACCTAACGTTTACCGGGTAGCGGCCTTAAGAAATAGCTATTTACTGACAGTTGATGAATTTCAGTTTAGAGTCCTCTGTACCAACTATGCCAATATCTTTTTAAGTGTCCTCAGGGCCAATTACTGTGAGTCCCTAGGAGGGAAACCAATTGAAACACCTAGCTTTCCAACATTCACTCCTTGGTACTGCAAAATGTTATTCTCTTTAGTAGAATTCTGAAGAGTGCTACGATGTTAACAAAGATCCAGTTCTACTTTTAAACTATAACTTTAAATCATTTCTATAAATGGATTTCTAAATCCAAAGTATCTGAAATACAGTTGGTGAACTGTAGTTATATAAATTACCGTTATATTCTAAAAACAAAATTGGCTTATAGTTTTATGAAATCAAGCATTTCCAAAGGTTTTTAAAAATATTTTCTACCTTACCATATCATTTTAAGTTCCTGAAAGTATTTTTGCTTTATAATCATCATATTTCCCATGACAGACGATCTCTATTTTGTTTAAAAATAGGTTTTCTTTGATAATTCAGAACACTGGAGATTTATTCTAATCACTGAAATGTGTGATCTCTACCAACCAGTCCATTGTTCCCTAAATTGAAAATGAGATTCTTATCACAGCACATTAGTTTTTACACATGACAAATGTGAAACACACTTTAAAAGAAGAATTAGCAGGGATCAGCAAATCATTTTAAACTACTTATATTGTTTAGGCATTTTGTGAGTCTTGGGAAATTCTACAAATGCCAGATTTTTTTTATCTATCAGCCAAGCAACCCTAACTTCTGCATGAATCATGTGCTCATTCGTCATATATAAATGATTTCAATCAACATGCTTCAGAAATGTTTTGTATCATGTTGAAAATTTTCAGAAATGTCATCAAAGTTACATAGATTCATATTTATTATTAAATGAAGTCTAGGGCCTCCTGACCAAAACATTAAAAAACAACAGAACTACCATCATTTATTCTTCAAGATAGCTGAATCATGGTTGCCAAGAAACTTTTCCAGAGTGTTTTCTTGAATTAAAAGATATATTTTCCCTGTCCCAAGAATTGAGAAAGAAATTTAAAATTAAATAGAACGAGCATCTGGTGGCTTAGCTTACCTGTGTCTGAAGCGGCAGGCTAAATGGATCCACACTGAAATGCACAAATGCTTCTTTTCCTGAATTCCTTGAAGAATCTGTCTTTTGCCTTGGGAACTGAACAGCATGGGGTGGGTCAAGCAGAACCCTGGAGGTGGGGTCCGTGGGAAGTAGGGGCCAGGGACCAGAGCTGTCCAAGACATGTCACTGCCTACCACAGGGGACGCCAGGGTGTCCAGGGGGAAAATGTACTTTTCTATGAATGTCTATATGGTGTCTTTAAAGCCATCTCATTTTATTTGAAAGTGACTCAAATCTAATTTACACTGAGCCACCTCAGTTCCCATCCTTCCTCCACCTGTTGGAAAGACTGGAGTTTTCAGTTCCGATCCAATCTGGCATGTGGAGCTTTGGCATTGGAAGTAGGACACCTTGGGATTACAGAAAACTACCTGGAGTATTTCTTTACTTACTTGTCATGTCATGTCACGTTTGTAAAGAAAACAAAGCTGGCCATCTGGCCTGGAGCTGTGTGCCCTACTCTGGGCTTCAGCCTGTGCTCAGTGGCTCTAGGACCCCAGAGATGACAGCCAGATCCTCCCACGGAGGTCCTCTGAGACAGAGGGGCAGGACACACTGGGCCAACAGGGCATCCCACGTGGTTAGGAAAGTCCCCTCCACTGGAGGAGGTGGGAACAGGCTAAGCGACCTACAGCAACCCTCCACTGGGGACCTCCTCCAAGACTGTTCCCGCTTAGCCACTCTGGGGCCTGGGGAGCCTCCAGGAACCCTGGGGACACACACTCAAGCTGACCTGAAGCTCTCAGCTCTAGGACCACACCACTCCTGGTGCCCTGGACCCATGGATGCAGCAGGAGGGCCTGGGTATGGAGGCCAGGAGGTGACCTAGAGAGGTAACCATAATATTTGTAACTTCATCAATGGGTTAATCTATCCATGAGTTCACAGCTGGATGGGCTGTTCAGAGGGGGATGACAGTACAAGGAAGCAGGTCACTGGGTATTATTTTGTTCCCCGTTCCTCATCTTTTTCTCTCTGTTTCTTGGCTGCCATAAGTAAGCAGCTCTCCTCCCCCACACCCTTCCACCATGATGCCCTGCCTTGACCCTGAAACTGAGCTTGAGCTGAGTGTACCCCCTCCCCAGGCCAAGGAGGGATCCAGGGCCCTAGGGCACCAGCTGCACCTGGAAAACTGAGGCTCTCATGCTGGAGGAGACTCCTCGGTCTCAGGGTCTCAGGATTGTGCGATCCTTCTCAGCCTCACAAACCCAGGATTGTGCGATACTTTTCAGCCTCTACACCCCAGGAGCCAGGAAGCCTCAGGTTCCTCACCACACACGTTCTCTGGCACACACACAAACACGCACACACTGGCACGCGCAGGCCGTTGCTTTGGAGGGCCCGTTGCCAGCTAGGCTGAGGGCGCAGGTCCGCCCCTGACGGCCTAGCTCTCCCCCCCCCAGTACTCGCCCCATCTGCCCCTCTTCCAGCCTGGGCTCCCCTCTCACGCCACCTCCCCTCCCCTCCCCTGTCCTCTGCCTTGGGCCGAGCCCTCAGCGAAAGGCTGGCGTGGGTCTCCGAGGCATGGGTCGGCCACAGCCGTAAGGATCCTGGCAGGGAGGGACAGGAACCGCTGCCGCTAGGGTCTTTGCCAGCGGGAATGCCTCAGAGCGCAAGGGCGTGCGGACACATCTGCGTCCCTCTGCTCACCCGGCTTGACTCGCTGCATGACTCGGACTGCGAGGTGTGCACTCCCGGCCCGGTAAATAAAAGAAATAAAAGTGAAAGTGGAGTCCCCAGAATGCGCTGCTGAGAGGCCGGCGCGGCAGGACTGGACCGCGCCTGCAACTAGTTCTGCCCAGGGCCTTGCCTGCCGGCTCCGCGGGATGGACGCGGCTTCCAGGAGAGGCGCGCGAAGGCGAGGCTTCGGAGCAAGCAGGTCCGGGGCGGAGCTGGAGGTTGAGGACGAGGCAGTGCAGCCCCTCCCGAACCAGCCTGGTGGGGGCCGCGGGTTGCCCGAGGGGACGCCCGGCAAGCGGCGGGAGGGGCGCGGCAGGAGAGCGTGGGGTGGTTCGGCAGTCGTCTCCAGCTGTCCCGAGCGCACGGAACAATGGGGAGGCGGCAGGAGAGGGGACTGAAGAGAGGGCACTGGGAGGAGGGCGCCGGGGATTCCAGAAAAGGAGACACTAAAGAGCCCTCCACAGACTGTCATCTGCGTGTGACAGGATCTGCTCCCCCGCTCCTTCTTTTCTTCCCCTTGTTCCTGCAGCTGTGGGCCTTGGAGAGCGCATTGTGCGCACAGATGTTGGGTTCCAACTCCCGGCTCGGGCCGCTCCACGGGGGCCCGCGGGGGTGCCGCGCGCGGGGGTGCAGCAACCTGTAACTGCGACCAGGGGCTTGGGGAGGGAAGAGGGGGGCAGGGGAACGCGGCGCCTTGGCGAAGATCTGAGAAGGCCTGTTACAGGGTGCTGTGTGACCCGCGCCACGGCGCTGCTAAAGGCTGGAGCGACTGGGAACGAGGTCTTGTGACGCTTTCTGCCCGTCCCGCCAGAGCAGTGGTCCAGGCCCGGGCTTTTACCTGGGCTGAGAAGAACAGAGTAAGGACACGGCTCGGATTCCTAGGTTTTCACCACCGACTACGTCCAGCTTTTGAGTTGGCAGCTCGCAGTCCGTCTGGACCTACGGTGGAGAAGCCTCAGTTCCTCTGTGCGCTTTCTACGCACATCCGAGGCCTGCAACCGGGGAGAGGGGTTCCCAGCGGAATTGACTTGCTTGAATTTGGAAAGGGAGCAAAAAGACTCCCACCGAAAAATTAAAACAGCTTGAAAGACTGGCCTCGAATTTGTCTCCTGCAAGTTTCAACACCCCCCACCTACCCCTCACATAACCGAAGGTCACGGTAGGGCCATTCGAGTTGACTTTTCTTGCCGAAGCACCTCTCCACCGCTCCCAAGGGTTACCCTGAACTTGCCCAGGATGAAGTAGGAATCAAGGATGAAAGGCAGAAAGAAAGACCGGCAAGGGCCTGGATGCGGCGCGGTACCGGTGACTGACAACACCGATGTCCATTCATAGTCTCGGGCGGGAGAGGGTATTAGGAGAGCCGCAGCCCCTTAGCCAATTGCTGTCAGCAACATGTGGGGGGGGGGACATCGCTATAGCAACCGGTGGCTGGGCTGCGAGCCGCGCCACCGCCGGCCGGGTGCGCGCCGGGCCGGATATAAGGCGGGGCGCGCCGGCCGCGCTGGTTGGAGCTGCGCGCTACCGGCAGCCCTAGGGGGACCGTCCCGCGCCCGTCCTGCGCCCTCTCGCGCCCGCCGCGTCCGGTCCCACGCGCCTAGCCAGGGGGCCGGGCTGAGGCGGAGCACGCAGAGCCGCGCCGAGAGGCCGCGCCAGAGCTGCGTGCGCCCGCGGGCTCCGAGCGGTGCCGCCGCCGCTGGAGCTGCGACTCGCGGCACCTTTGTCTCCACCGGCCTCCGAGAAGTTTGTGGTCAGAAGCGGGATGGGCTGGCTCATCGGTGGCTCCAGCACAGGGAAGTGGCTGGCTGTGATGATGGCGCCGCTGTGGCCAGCGGCCACTGCGCCCCGAGGCAGTTCGCTCGGGCTCTCGCCCCCACCTCCTCCCGCTGGGTCTCCTGGCGCCCGCCAAGCTGCAGGTAACCAGGGGTGCCCACCCCCGTGGACACTGGATGGAGCGGCCCGTGGGTCCTCGGAGAAGGGAGAGGAGCTGGGGCGGGGATGCGAGCGGGAGGGAGCAGGAAGGGGACACCCCCAGGATCACCAGGCGCGAGATGGAAGGGCGTGGAGCTGGAAGGAGGGTGGAGGTTTGCGCGGCGGCTCAGATGGGCGACCCGGGCGGGCGTCGCACCCAGTTCAGGGGTAAACTGATTCTCCGCGGAGCACCTGTCAAAGGCTAGGCGAGCGGAAGAGATCCGAGTCCAGGGTCTTCCCCAAGTGGGGCTGGGATGGGTGTCGAGGTTGGGCCAGCGGTGGCAGCCCTTCTGCACACAGAGTGGGAAGGGGTGGCCCCCGCCTGAGCGGCGAGACCTCCTGCCCCCCAGCCTGAGGAGGCTGGCCCGCGGCCTGCCCGCTTCTCCTCTGCGCTCCGCTCTCAGCCTGCCTCTCGCCGTATTGGCCGCTGGAGCATTTCGGACCCGAGATAAGAGGGTGGTGGGCCAGCTGTGGTTCGGCAGGGAGATGGGGAGGAGTGTGGGAAAGGAGGTGGACGGAGGAGCAGCCTGCGTGGAGAGGAGCAGCGTGGGACATTTTCCTTCCCGTGCATTTTGGGGCGCTCTTCACGCAATTAGCGGAGTGGGGGAGCACCTCCCCCATCCAGGAATCTCGGGCAGGGAGTTAGAGAAGAGTGGGCTTCTAGGAGGAAGTAAGAGAAAGGGGGGACTCTGAACTTCCAGCGGGGTGGGGAGGACACCTGGGAGTACGGGGTCCCCTCCCACTGAGGGAACTCGTGCTCCCCCCCCCCCCAGGTGTGCCTGACCAGTGGAGCCAGAGAAACTTCTCACTCGGGCAGTTTGGAGGAAGGCTTCATTCTTCTTAACTACACTGCGGTGTAGTCAGAATACTGCCCTGCATCTTGGCTCCTTAGCCAGCCTTTGCACCCCAAATTTAGGGGTGAAAATCTGGACAGCATTAACCTGGAGCCAGAGGTTCCCAACTTTCTGGGTCCTCTGCACTAAGCTCACAGTGCTCCAGGCTGGCCTCAGGGCAGGAGGGATTGCTGTCAGCGTGGCCAGTTCTGCGTATCCAGTACATCCCGCAAAGCACAGCTTGGAGGCTCCCCGAGGGGGCTGGGATGCACATGGCTCTGCTGTCCTTTGGTCATACGCCCAACCCCTCAACCCCCACATGGACCCTTTGCTGACCTAAGTTCACTGGTCCCTGCCGGGTCGTGGGAGCCTCCTGGCTGCAGAGTGTCCGAGAGTTCTTCCAAGCTGGCCCAAATGCCCTGCTACAGGGCCAGGCAAATGTGGGAGGAAGTGGAGGTTTGTGCAGAGGAGAGAGATGGAAGCTCTTCTCTTCCCACCCACTCATGAAGAAATGCCCACCCACCCAGCAGGTGCACCCCACTCAACCCCAAAGCATAGTGGTCAAAGTATGCAGCAGCAGGACTGGGGAGCTCCGAGATTCCTGGATGGACACAGGCGTTGTTGGGGACGTGAATTCCTCCCTAGTACACTATGCTTTGTGGCCTGGAAGGCTGGGCCAAGGCATTGTCCCTGCTGGGAAGGGGACTCTCAGGCTGTGAATACCCCAGCTCCCAGGAACTCTCAACCCTTTGTGTTCTGCGCTATGGTCTGATCTTTCCAACCTCTGTAGAGATCTCCTGAATTGAGGGGGGAAGGGACAGGGAGGCAGGGGTGAGAAAGTCGCAGGCCTGCTGAGGTCCACCTCCCCAGGTGGGGGAGGGGATTGGAAGCCCACCGTGGCTTTCCCGGATCATAGCTGACCAGGCCACCGGTACCGGCGTGTCCAGCACAGGCTTCCTGGCCTGGATATGGCAGGCAAAGCATGAGGGTCCAGGTCCAAAGTGGATTTCGTCCTTGCTGGGAGTGGCATGGGAGGGATGGGTGTCCTCCATCCAGACCAAGACCTTACCCTAAGCAACACCGCCCATCAAGGCACTCGAGGACACACCAGGCCTCTGATGAGCTAGGAGCACGGAGTCCAAGGGCCAAGTTTGAGCTCTGCAGTAGTAAAAATACTGCCGCCAGTGACTCCGAGAGGTGGGAGGGAGCAGACGTCCTCCTGGGGGCCGGTCCATTCTGGCCTGTGTTCAGCTGGTTGGTCCTCTCTCTTCCACCCGGGACAATATGTGACTAGGAAGCCCCGCTAAAGATCAGTGCACACGGGTGTTTTCCTTCTTTTAACATCAGTATTGTAAATCTTCCCTAATGTCTTAAAACAGTATTTTTCTAAAACTGATATTTTTAGGAGTGCTTCAAGATGGCAAATAAACAATTTATCTTTTCCTTGGCCACTTTTTTGCGTCTGCTTGAAAAGCCTCAACAAATAACCCATTTTAAAACAGTACATTCCAACTTATTTTCATTGAAGTTTATATTTAAGAATAATTATTTCTTGGAAATTCTTTTCTTTTGCCCATCTCTCCCTCCCCTTTTTTGGCTACTTGAATGGCAGATTTGCAAGTACAATTTCATCTGCACAGAGGAACAATAGCTTTCAGTAGCACAAAGGACTTCTCCCACCCTGAATTCAGACCGCAATGCCTCTTGCTCTGATAATAGCTTCTGAAAAGATTTTGTAATGCAGAGAATTAATACATGATTATTTCCGCCTGACTTCTCTCATTTATTAGAATTCTGTGGCAAATTCCAAATTAAAAATAGTTCACTTAACAGCTTTAAAAAATACTTTTAAAATATTGTAAGACACCCCTCCCCCAGGTTTTTAAATATGGTCACTTGTCCTGGCCTGAAAACTGTGAAAAATTGTGACCAGCTTTCAAATAATAGTTACTATATTCTAGTAAATATATTTTAGTACTTTTAGAATTAAATTTCCAAATAATTCTAAAATGCGCACATAGTGAACCAAAGCAAACTTGTTATAGTAACTCATTAATTGTCTCTAAAACTACTTTTTGAATTTTACAGGGGAAAAGGTTTTTGTAATTAGAGTAATACCCATCCTCACGGGTCATGACCCTCACCCAGGAGTGGGGAGGCGTGCCTCCTTCCTCTCATTTTTATAAAGGGTTCTGCTACCCTTAAAAAACATGCAGACAAAACATCGGCTTACACTGGTTGCAAATCAAATTCCATAAAAATGACACAAACAAATGCAGCAATAATACTAGAAGTTTAATACTGATCAAATCGAATGTCTGTGTCCCTACCTGTTTTTAGTACAAGCATCTTTTAAAATTGCAATTTGGTGACTCAGATAATGATGGCCTTGTAAACTGGTTACATTATGCAGTCTTGCAAAAAAAAAATGCTAGATTTGCTACATGTCAACAAATATTTACCATAAAGTTCTGCATTGTGGCTGTCTCAGTTCTTACAATTCAGTGTGGGTATAGAATATTCCTTTTTCTTTTCTTTTAACCTTCTGCACAGAGAGGGTGTAGTTCTGAGGGCATTGGCCAGAAAGGGCTCAGAGGAGCCTACTCCCGAGTCAGGCACCTTGGCTTGTCAGCACAGATCAGAATGCTAAAGCAGTCGGGGCCATGCCTGCAGACACTGGTTTCTAACAGCAGTTCCACAAATGCCACTATGCTAACACACTTATTTTGAATCAGAACTTTTGCAGTACTATAGATTCTACATTTGAGGAGTTGCAGGTGGAGTTGGAAGAGGAAATGTGCAATGTTGTACTTCACCTCACCTCTCAAGATGCATCTAAACGGATGTAGTCGACTTGATTATTCATTCTTGACTACTTAAAAAATCATTGCAGGGTTTCCACCCCAACAACTCTACCAAAGTGCTGGTGAGTGTGCCTCTTACATGGGCCGCTCCGTCAACCCAGCCTTGTGACCTGCTTCTGAGGGCTGCTGCTTCTCCACCCTCTCCTGCTCCAAACTTCAGAAAGAGCACTGCTCAGTACAGGAGGTGTTCTACTTTTAAAAGACAGCTGACTGTAAATGTCAAAGTCATAAATATTTAAACGTCGTTTTCTTTCAATTTCAAGTCAAGACTGATAAGATTCTTCTAATTAGTCTGGGCTCTCTTCCGGCCCAGCCCCAGGAAAGCACCTGTGGTCCCCACCAGCAGCTCGGTCTGGGGAGCGGGAGCAGGGGAAGAGAGGCTGGCGCTCTTGGCGCTAGGGCCACACCGGGGTCAGGTGGGCACTGGGACAAAACTCCCCTCGAAACGCCTTTCCTCAAAGCTCCCTGGTTACCAGGGTTTTAAGTTTGTTTTTAACTCTACAAAAAGCAATGAAGTAAAGTAATTGTAAAGTTATCTAAACTCAAACACGGTACCCAGAAAGGGCGTTCGCGCTGCCATTTAAATTTTCGTTTCTTCCGGGATTCTTAAAGCAAGACTTGCAGCCCGGTTTCCGCGGCCATCCGCCCTCCGGCCCAACACTAGGTGGGGCCTGTGGGCTGCTGGGGGGGGGGGCGACTTTTGGGGTTCCACCCCAGCGGTCCCTAGGGTCAAACCCTCAAGGTCAGACTCGGGTGACCCGCAGCGGTCCCTCTGGTGACCACGGCCCTCTCCGCTGTGCCCAGCCCGGGGACACAGTGACTCCTTCCCTGGCGCAGCGCAGGCCGGCGGACTGGAGAGGGACTGGAGGAGTTGCGTGACTCAGGGAGGTGAGGTCCCATCCTCTGCCCAAGGCTGAGACCCAGCGGAGCCTAGGGAGAGGAACCCCGACCTTCACCATCTCTCCTTGACATTTGTCTTTGACCTTTGAGTAAATTCCAGGCCCTCCGCGCCCGTCCCGCTTCCTGCTGGGGCCCCGCGAGTCCGCACCGAGACCACAGCAACCGCGAATTTCGTGGGACGGAAGCGGCTGCCCGGGGAAGAGCCGGGCGCGGTCTCCCCTGGCGCACCCTTCCCGGGTTTGCTCCCGGGCCGCGCAAGCCTCCGTTGCGTCTCTCTGGTGGACCGGCCCGCCCGCGCGTGGGCCCACGATGATTTGCAAAGTCCCAGTTCCCGGGCGCAGTAGGCCACGTGGCGCGCCGGCCCTCGCCTTTGTCGCCCTACTGTGTGCCCGGCCAAGTAGCGACCCAGCGTGGGCACAGGCCACTCAGGAAACGCTGCCACGCGGGGTCAGTGGGGCCTCTCCATGCGGGACCAGCCCAGTCCCCCTCGTCCCCGTGAGCCGGACCCCAGTTGGGCCAGCGCGGCGCGGGGACCCGGGTCTGCGGGCGTGCTCCGCTCGCCCTCCTCTGCGTGGCTCTGGATCGCCGTGGTTCTCTGTGACTTCTTCCTGGAAGTGGCTGCGTGGGCCAGGCCGGGAGCGGGAAAGGAAAGGGAAGGAGGGGCGGGGGAGAGGAGGAGGGGAGTAGGCAAAGGGGAGGGGTCTCCGCCGCCCCTGCACACCAGGCCACTGTGCGACGCCCACTCGGCCCGGGCTCTGCGCCACCCCTCCTGTCCTCGTCCCGGCCCGGCCTCCGTCCCCTCCCCTTGCTCGGCGCCTCCTTCCCGCTCGCTGGCCGCTCAGCACCCCGAACCTCGCCGTCCTCCCGAGCGCGCATCCAGGCAGGAAAATCCGGGCATCCTTTCTCATTTAACCCGCGTTTCCATTAACTCGGTCCCGGCGCCCGCTAATCCGCGCACGGAAGGCAAAAGGAGGCTAATTAATGACCAGCTTTTCCAGTCAAGACCGGCGATAATTGCTTTGGTGGCCTTTATGATTACAAGATAAAAATGGGCCCGGCCTGACATAAGAGGCACTGTGTACACTCGGAGGCAGGAGGAAATGAAGAGTTGGGAGGCTGAATGCGGAGCAGAAAATTACTAATAGAAGAGAGATAATGAATAGGCCGGCCAGGCATTCATGGGGAAAAATCCATTTTGTTACCACGCGAAATTAGGTGGTGGAAAGGAGTTTGCTAATTGTTCTCATCTTGTAGCAACCAGGACTGAGGCAGAGCGTGCTTTCCCATTCATTTCCCGGGTAATTGTGGGGGCTCGCTGGCCGGGAGTTGTGGGCGATGTGCCCGCAGCCATCCATTTTCCTGTGGCGCTTTTAATTGTCGCTAATACACCTCCTAATGAAGCTAATGAGGGGCACCAGGGCTCCTCGCCCTGGAGACCAGTGACTGGCACCAAAGGGTATTCTTGTGCTTTGTCCCCACCCCAGGAGGATGCAGGCAGGCTGAGGCCCTGGGGGCCTCCACTCAGGGCTGAGGTGTGCAGGTCTGTGCTACCCATTCCCTGCTCCCAACCCAGCTGATTCCAGGAGCCACCCCAAGGTGTCTGGTGCTGTGGGACGCTACATGCCCCCCAAGGCAAGTGGGCCTTTCAGGGATAGCAGATTCCCCAAACGTTAGGGGTGACGTGGAGGCAGCGAAGCAGTGACACCTTCGTTGGAGTGCTGCCAACTTTGTAACTTTGTTACCCTCTGCGGGGTCTGCCTCACTCAAAGACACTCACCGCTCCTGCTGTAGCAAGGGGCACACGCTTGGTGTTGCCTAAATGGACAAATTACCTGCCGAGCACTTACGTTGTTCAGTGTGAAAAACAGCCACCAGTGAGGCGAGAGAGACACGGACCCTTTGTCACAGGATCCACCATCCCCGGGTGCTGTCACTCTGGCTCCCCTTGAGGGGCTCCAGCACTGTATTTGTGGGTGCTGTGCCCTGGCTTGTCCCATGGCACCAGTATTCAGGTTGCAGCAGAGATGGGCTTTCTGGGAAGTAGTGATTCCCAAAGTGCTAACGTGGCCTCTCTCCTTGTCCTGCAGAGCAGCAAACTCAAGCTCCTGCCTCACAGGAGAGAGCAGGAAGACTCCACCAAGTTCATCGTGCTCACCTTCCTGTCCTTGGCGTGCATCGTGGGGGTCCTCCTGGCTTCCAGCATCATCTACTGCCTCCGCCACAGCTCCCACCACAAGCTAAAGAAGAAGCTGTCGGGCCTGGGGGGCGACACCAGTGCAGACGCCACTGCTGCCTACCAGGTAAGCAGAGACTGCTTTTCAAGTATTTCCCTGGCTTCATCCACTGAACAGACAGATCTTTTTTCTTTTACTTGTTCTTGGTCCCTCCCCCACCACTAGCACTTATTCCTTTATTCATAGTTTGGGTTCTTTTATGATGACAATTTGAAACTTCTCATTAGCATTCATGTAAATACCTTGCAACCACAGCTTTATGGCTTTGTATTAATCTTACGCTGTTCTTGGATAGTTTCGTGTTAGCTGTGAAAGCGGGTTGCTAATTAAAGATATGGAAAAGGTACAATACATGAATTATGTATTATCTGTTATCTTTCTTAGTTTTGGCCACTATTAATGAAACATGCCAGAGTTGCAGGGTGAATTGGTTGTGTAGATGTTTAAAGATGGCTCTTAAATCATCAGCTTCCTCAGGGTCCTATATGAAAAGCCCCTTTGACCTGATCTGTTGCCACCCTGTGCTGTGACTCCAATAAAGTGAAATCTAATACTGATAAATGGGAGATGAACCCGGATGCCGGCAGGAGGTGGTGAGCGGCTGTGTGGGGAGGTGCCGAGCTCCAGCAGATGCTCCTGGAGAGAAAGGGAGACCAGAGCTGATGGGCAGAAACAAAACCTCAGACTTCTGGGACATTCTGTAGTATGTTTCATATCTAATAACATTACATAATAAAATAAGACTTCAGACAGAAGTGCAAGCCTGGCGTATCTACAAGTCAGTGTGTTTAGTTCCTGTAATATAAAATATAAGTTAATTTCATGTATATCCAGTATCCCCACTTGGGAAGGTAAAATAATTTACTTAATTACCATTTTAAAAGTTTAATCAATATGCATTGTTAAGGTTTTCTCCCATTGGACCGGATCTTTGTCTTCTGTGGTCACATGACCATGGTATGTAACAGCGTATAAATAATTCACGTGTTTCACAACAGAGAGTTAGTACTGTTGTTCTGTCATCAGTGTTACCAAGGTAGACTTCCCAGCTCCTTCTAGGAGATGTCCACTGCCCCAGCTGGCATGGAGCTGGCTAGATTTAGCCCCATGGGCCACCCTACTCCTACCCCATGTAAGGAGTTGAGATGAATTCTTAAAATTTCTGTGCTTAAAGGAGAACACGCTATAGCTTCTCCTCTAATTTCAAAATGCTTAGTATTGTCACTGAATGGAGAAAACCTCTAGTCTCCTGGAGGGGTCACAAGCCCGGTCAGGATGATCCTTTTCTTATAAAGAAATGGCATCTTCAAATGGATTGGAGATGGCATTTCAGGCATAGTGCGTAGCTTGCTTCAAAGCAAAAGAAAAACCACGTTTGAAGAAGCAGCCTGAAAAAAATGTCACATAAACTAGTAAGAATTTACCCAGAAGTTCTATTGAGCAGGGCCATCAATATAGGATGCCAGGTCTTCAGGGCCAACCCTGTGTCGAAACATAAATAAATTATCACCTCATTCTGTTCCAAGTGTGAGAGACGGGAGATCATACAGGCATAGATTTCTAGAAAGCATGGCATCCTTTGATATACTTTGAAATTCAAATATAAAATATTGATAGAATGGAAAGGTTAGACTTGCATGTAGAAATGACTAATTTTTACAAAAATGCAGGTTGAAATTGCATACTTATTACTGAGTTTGTGATAATTAACAGAAAAAAAGTCTTCCCAGTGACAGCTCTAATTAATAGTATCTGTAATTAAAATCATGCCCTTCCAGCAGGAAAATTGTTTGAATTTCTTAGAGTGACCTTTTGTGTTCCTCCTGGGGACATGGTGGGTAAGTTGATATTGATTTTATAATGAGCTCTGGTTTGTTTAATAAGAATCTGTAATCCAGACAATAAATGAAATGTGTGCTTTTCTTCAATCCAGATTAATAAAAAGGGGAAAAGACAGAAGGAAGAGAACTTTTTCTTTAAAAATATGATCTAGAAAATTTGGAAATGATTGTGAAGATTTTCTGTTGAGCTTAGTTCTAAAACCGCTACCAGACACCCTTGGGGAACCAGCTGGGTAACAGGGTATGCTGCCACCCCTTGGGAGAGAACCTGAGCACTGCAGGGCAGGATGAGAGCCACAAGACAGGGACCTCATGGCTTTTGGCTTTGTGTTTAGCTGGGTGACATACTAAGAACTGAAACCACTGTGGTTACAAAGTGGACACCTTAGGGAATGAAGCGGATGTTAATTCATGAATGTATCTGTAGCTCTTCCAGTTTTCTGTAGCTGCCACTGAGATACCTTTCAAGTTTAAAAATCTTGTAAAAAGTTTTTCAAAATATTGCAAGCATAAAACAGTGCATTGTAGGGAAAGCATCTAGTTAGTTGCCTCAGTGTACTTACCTTTACATCACTGAACTTCTGTAATAAAAGTAAGGCTGTAGGTAACCTCACCTTAATTTCCGTTGCTGGGTTACAGGGAAAGTTGAACAATTCAGTATTATGCTTCATGTCACGGGGCATGGTGTACAGACTCCACGTGTTATTTTGAAGTTTTTGCAAGTTGTAAAGTTTCCTGTATAAGTAGCCTAGGGGACGATAGGATGATTGGTAACAATACACAAAGTTCTATTAATGTCAGATCTCAAAGGTCTTCTGGAAGGGAGAGAGCTGGGCATTCATATATAGGAAGGAAGGCACGGAGTGGGGCATTTGCATGGCATGAAGGTGACAGCTCCAGGGTGGCTGGTTGTGTGTTCCAAAAGGAGAACCCACTTAGCACTGGCGTTAGTGTCACTGAAGACACTCATAACAGGAGCCAAGCAGGCCCTCGATGGCGGCCTGGCAGCCCTCTGCTGAACGCAGTGGGGACAGCCTGTGTAACCCTGGTGCACGCGACCGCAGAACCCAGGCTGTGAGTCCCAGCAGGTTCCCTAGTGTCCCTTTCCCAAAATCATTCCCTGCAGTCTAGGATGAAGAGATTCTAGTGTGAACATCTGTACCTCCTTCCTCCAGGGAGGCCTGGTCCCGAGACCATCCGGGGTCATCTCTTTCGGAATTATGTGTGGGGTGTGTGTAATATTTGTTTTTGCTTCTTTTATTGGTAAAACCAGATCTTTTTGGCAGACTTACTTTTGATGCTTTTCCAAAATAGCAATCGCATACGATAATCCAGCAAAGTTTAATTTGCTCACATGTTAAAAATTTGATAGGCTAACTTTCTGAATTAACTGAAGTATATTGTTAGAAGTTATATTTAATAGGCTATCACCACCCAAATTTCCCCTAATGTTTCAGTAAAATTTTTTGGTCAAAGTACGCGCAACATAATATATTTGGATTATATTTGTACTTCATTATCTAAAATCAGATTTTGCTCATTTCCATTCTTTCTTTCAAATTAGGACAGCATGTCGTATACGTGTATGTCATATGAGTCCCTAGGTGTTCCTGTGGGACACACCCACACTGAGGGTGCGAATCATGATGTTTGTCACCAGGATATCTCATGCATTATCTCATGTAGATGTCCCATTTCTAAGGAAGATGGTTGGATAAAACTGCACCAAAAATAAGTTGTTAGATGATTAGAGACATTCTCCCCTTTTTCTCTCTGAGTCTCTTTGAATGTTGCATCCATTTCTTTGAGGCTTTGATCATCTCTGAACAGCAAGTTTAGTATTCTGCCTGCCTGCGCTCCCTCCCCAACACCACGGCAGAGACTCCTGCAGAATTTTCAGCAAGTTCTCTTTTGATGGTTATTTCACAATACCCAGCAGGTTTTCTTGTGTACTTGAGGCCTTTGGAACCAAACCCAGAGGAAGGCGTGCACTGGGGCTACACAGACCCCCATACCCAGAGCCACTAAGTGCACATCCAGGCTGCCGTAGCACCCATTAGCAAGCGATTATCAGTGTAATGACAGCATGCATGTGGCTGCTGCTATTTGGGCTGCTCAGTGAACAGGCTGATGGCTCTGCCAGCTCAGAAGTTCCCTGACTTCTCACCTCTGCCAGAGGAAGCAGAGCTCTTAAGTGAGGTGTAGGTTGTCACCTGCTGGCTCCTTTTATGATTTAAGGGACCCCCCCTTTTTCTAGGTGAGTTTAATCTTCTATAATTAGTGTAATCACTAGTCATGGAAATGGAGAAAGGATAGGATGTTTCCAATTAAGTCAGGAAACAGTTTTCCCAAGGTTTGCTTGACTCTACCACAACTTTCTAAAAGGCCTCTCTACTCAATCAGCTGTGTATCTTAGAATGACTGTTCTGGCTTTATATTTAAACTTTCAAGTTGAAATAATAGTATGTGTGTTTTTTTAACAAATATTCAAGAAGCAAAATCCTGCTTTGGAATTGGGAGTGTCTCTGCAAACGTGTTATTAAAGAGCATCCTTTTATTATAAGATGGTCAAACTCAAGAATTGGGAGTTTTCTAATTTCACCTTTGCAAGGGAAGCTGGCAGCCTGTCGGTAGAAACTGCTCGCCTTCCCGGTACTGGTGTGGTTCACAGCCATGCATTCCACCTCCCCTGGGGGCTCCGGGTGCTGGAGGGGAGGCCTCTTGCTCTTCCTGGGCCCAACATGCCCTGGAATACTCCATAGTTGTAAATAAAGCCAGGGTGGTTTAGTTGGTGCCAAATTCCTTGGTTTTTGAGGCAGAAATGTGACCATCTAAGGAAACCTTGCAAAACCTTGCAAAAATTTTACCCTACTGAGGGTAAAGGAGCACATTTCACTTTCAAGTGATCAATATGCTTTTGTAAGCTTGGTGAATCTGCTAGATGCCATAGGTCAGAGCACATAGGTCAGAGCATTCTTCCAAAAGGCCAGCACCCATTAGTAGCACATGGTTCTTAGACACCCCAAACTTTCAAGTATGTACTTTCCGATCAGTGCACCCAGGCCAGTTCTGCAGCATGGCCCATACTAACTCCTTGACACAGCAAACAGCTGAGCATAAAGTAAACCTGCTGCCCACCCTGGTCAAACAGGAGTAATTAGATCAGCATGATTAAAAATAGCCGAGCACTCGGCAAGATGTGTGGAAAGAGGAGACTGGATGTTAAATGCTTGAGCAAGGAGACTGGATGTTAAATGCTTGAGCATCCTGCGACCTGAGTTCAGTGGCTCCTTTTGTTGCTCTGGTCTTGTTGGTTAATCAGCAACCCTGGAGACTTCCTGAATCACTGTTCCCGGGAATGAGGACAAGGAGAGGAAAGGCAGGAGGCATACTGACTCAGCCTCTGCTTCGTGCTGGACAGTTTTCCAGACCACCTGGTTTTGCTCTCTGGCACAGAGAGAGGAGGATCTCAAGGCCAGCAGGGAAAAAGCTCAGCAGTAAGAGGGGTGATGTGGGGTGCCTGCAAGGAGTGTGAGACCCTTTCATGGTTGAGATCCCAGGGTGCTGCTGGGAGTCTGCTCCCCACAGAGTGGCCCCCAGCTCCTGTCTCAGGCTGCCAGGTATGCCTGTCCAGCAGTGCCCATAAGGCCCCTAAATTGTCACTTCACAACCACAGGAGGGAGGTGGGGACACAAATAGGCAAAGCAACCTCACCCTACCCTCTGGGTCAGGGCTTGGGCAGACTCCAGGCTGCAGTATCCCCACAGAGCACCCATGAGAGAACCTCTCTTCTGTGCCCAAATAGGGGCCACTGCCCGGAAGCGCCCCATGGAGCAGGGCCCTGTGGGACTCAGGAGCAGACTTACATGTCTCTGGTGTGCAGTTTCTTGGAGGTGTGGGTGTCCCATGAGCCCAGTGAAATGTTAGCCCATGGCCTGGCCGTACATGGTGACAGGAGGGGTCTGTGTGACACTGAGGTGACAGAGAGGAGCGCGAGCCAGCTGTGGACCGAGGTTCCTCACAAAAGGCTTGTAGTGGGTGGATCCATGGATTGGGGTGGGTAGAGGCTACCGTGTAGCCATGGAGCAGGACCCTGGGTGGCCCCATGTGCTGACAGCAGGAAGAACACTGGGGGCTGCTGAGCAGGGATCCCTGGGGCAGGCTAGCATTCAGTGGAGGCAGGAGTTGGGGGTCCCTTGGAGGTTATAGAGAGGACCCCACTTGAATGACCTGGACCTGGGGTGAAGACACCATGCCCACCATTTCCTGAGGGAGGGCTGTTCCCCACCCCAGTCCACACAGTGGAGAGAGGAGTCCCACGCTCTTTCCTTTATCCTGCTGTTCTGTCTTATTTCTCTCTTGCTATGCTTTTATTTTGTAAATTCCTTTCCTGTTATTTAAACTCTCAGAAGAAAGTGGCTGTGGCACCGAAGGGTGCCAGCTGTGACTTACTTGGGTTCCTGGTCTGTGCCTCCCTCCTAAGGCTCTGCTTACCTCTTAGCCCACATGCAGATGGGCCTCTGTGGGTCCAGGGGGCCCGAGGAGTACAGTCTGCAGGGACCTTTCCCGGGTGAGGCCACCTCCCTGTCCACCCCTCACTGGCACTGCAGGTTGCTGGTTTCTGTTCCAGGCCTCTCACGTGGGAGTCACCCAGGTGCCTTGGGACTCCACATTTTCTGAACCAACAGGAACTTGTTGAACTTGGTTTTGTGTGTGAGCAGGACCTGACCACACTGATAAAAGCCCAGAGTTCAGCCCGGGGGACGCATAGCACCGTGGTAATGACCAGTGGCCAGAGAGGGAACATGGGAGCTCAGAGCAAGTGGGATATCGGGGAGACGTCTTCCGGTGCCTGGCCAGGGTCCTTCCCCATGAGGGTCAGTGGGCAGGGTGTGTTGCCGCACAGCTTCCAGGGGCTGGGACCCACACTGCCTGTCCCTGCAGGAACCCTGAGACAGGGTCTGTCTTGGTCATCAGTCTCCTGTCTTTAGACTGGACTGCTTTAAATATGATGTCCTCACCTGAGTTTCTACTCTGGGAGGATGCAGTGGTCAGGAGCAAAGTGTGGATGGTTATTTCTCAGTCACAAGTATACAAAAGAACCCTGCAGGACAGGGGTGGATGTGAGTGAGTACTCCTTCATGATCTGTCAATATACAAGGCAAGGGAATCAGCCAATTCAGCGTCCAGGTGTGTGCTTTTGTGTGATCATTATGATCATATTAGCAAGCAAGGCCAGCTACTTGAAAATGCGAACCTGTGTGTGGTGTTTGAGGAACATGGGTCTAAATCTTAGACCTCAACTTGGGTTGATTGACCCTGTGATGGTTGCTAGTCAACCAGTTAGAAGTGTCTGTAGATGACAAATGTGCCAGATGACACTGACACCAGTGTGTAATTGAACTCAAGTCCTCTGCTTAAACAGGAAGTCTGGTTTCCTTCACAGTTAACATCACATCATTCCCCACTCCCTGCCTTTTTTTTCTGTAAAGGTAACAAAGCAGAAAAATAATCCTGCAGGGAGAAGCAGAATCACACCTTTTGTTGGTCCCTAAAACACACTTAAGCCACTAGGCTGCTAGAGCTTGGGGTGCAGTCAATGGTAGACTCTTGTCTGGAATTATAAGGCTCTGGGTTCAACCCCAATACCAAAAGAAAAAAAAGAAAAGATATATATGAGTGGGAGGAAATAAAATACAGACTTATTTGTCAAACAAAATAGTTAATTGCAATAGAAGTTACGCCAGGATTTAGAGGTTTGGGCATTATTTCTACTCACTTTGTGATCTTCTACTCTGCCAGATGCAAGAATAAAAATACCAAGAGTAAAGTGGCCCCCAAATGTGAAATTGACATTTGAGAGGAAAGGTTGTCATTTGTTTCCACAGTGTCTCCTCTCTGACCATGGCCAGGGTGCCCCCTAAAGCCACAGGACACCATCCCTACGGTATTGTTCCTGGCTAGACACAGGTGTTCATGCAGAACTGAGACCATGTTGGAGAAATGACTCTACAGCACCCGGGCATCACCTCCACTGGTCCCCCCCCACCCGCGCTGTGTGAGTGACCTGCCCCTGGGGGACAGAGGATGCATTTGGAAACCAATAGACTATGGAGCTTGGAGTCCATGGCTGGACATTATAGACCTTTGCCCATGGTCTGCAGCCCTGGCCAGGGCTGCTCTCAGCCCATGCAGTCAGATCACCCCTCTCAACAGTACGGAATGGGATAATTGGGCCCAGGATTATGGGCAGCCTTGGAGAACACAGGCTAAGCAGCTGCTCCCCCCCGCCCTACTCACAGCCCTGCCCTTTGGCTTAATGAAGAGCGCCCAGCAGAAAGCCCTGAATACCCTTTGTATCCTGGCCGCTCCTTCCAGCCTGCAATGTCCCGTGCTGCCTGCTTTAAGGCTTTGTTTCACCCTCGCACATCCCGACCACTGCCATCTGGTAGCCCCGAGTGTGGGACCTGCACCACAGCCAGAAGACCAGGCTCTGTCCTTAACACCACCACCCAGCACTTTACCCAGTGTCCCGTGCGTGTCCACAGTGACACTTCGTCATTCAAGGATATCTGCAGCCACTTGCTCCCTCCACACTTTGCTTTCCTCACGTGCCACATCCTGTAACTCACAGCCCCTGGCAAGGACCTTCAGTGCTCAATAACACTGATCGATGGATTGAACTAAGATATTGACGTATGAGGTACTGGATGGGGGAGCCACTTAGAACTCTCTGGAAAGCCAGCATAAAACTTCCAGCATCAGACCAGCACCTGGTGTTCATGAAGCTGTTGCTAGATGCTCTGTGCTATAGACTTTGCCAGGGACCAGGGACAAGGATGACAAACAATGGTCATTCATTACTTTTGAGCAAAAAGAATGTCAGAAAAGTGGCAGAAGTTTCTTGAAGAAAACAGCTGCTCTTGGACAGGCCACACTGCCCAGGCTGCAAGAAAGTGGTGTTTCTCTCTCCCTGGCCTGGCTGTTCCCAGTGTCTGAATGTGGCTCTGCCCATGTGGAAGCCACTGTTGGCTTCTTGGGGAGCCCTGGACTCCCACATGGGGAGTGAATCATCACCTACCTAAGCTGCAGTCAATATGTGTGTTGTTTTACCTGCCTTTTAAGGAGGTGGCCAGGTCCCTGTCTCACCCAGAACTGTGACCAGTATCCTTCATTAGGACATGCTCTCCGACACCTAAAAACTTCAGCCTTCAGTTAGAGCATTTGAGATTACTGCACAGGTTATAGGAGAACAAAGAGGCAACTGGAATTGTGTTTTCTTCTGTTTTATTTTCTCAACTCTTTACTGTATTCTGTGGGATGCTCACCAAGCACAGTGAAGGTAGAAGTCATGGGGACACAGACGGGCACAGCAGGCACTCAGCCGCGACTGCACACGAGTCAGCTGCAGCCCAGTCCTCGCTGTGGGCAGCGTGCAAGCTGCAGAGCGTGGAGACCCCACGTCTGTGCATGTCTCCTCTTCCTGCCACCAACCAGGGGGCCCCGAGAGACTCACAGACACATAGCCAGGCATGCCGATGGGCGACTGGTGTCTCAGCACGTTTCAGGGGGCACATGTCGATCCAGCGCCCAGTCGTCCCCCTGGGAGAGGCTGTGGAGGGACAGGGACATGTGGGAGAAGGGGCACAGGAGGAGGGATGTAGGGAGGAAACTTGCACTCCTCTCCCCAAGGGCAAGCTGCTCTAGGATGGGCTGGCATCAGGGTGCTCGGGCTCCTTCTCACATGGCTCAGGACGTGTCTGTGTCTTTAAATTTTATTTTGAGAGAACATCTTGCAAGATGGGAAAAATTACTCAGTGATGCTTGGTAAACACTGTTTATCCTGGAGCTGTTTTGGTTGGTTTGCTAAGGTGGAGTCAGTTGTTCAAATAAAGCAGCTGCGTGTTCCTAGGTGGGTGGGTGGGTGGGTGCCACTCACTGGGTCTTCAAAGCCTGGGGGAGGGAACTGTGGGGTGAAGAGGGTCAGCATGGTAGGGAAGGGGCAGCAGGACAGGGGGACAGCAGGTAGGGCCATGCCTTCGGCCTCTGCAGCTGACCCAGAGTGCCTCTGAGCAGCACTGTCCCCAGGTGTATGCTAGTATATCCATGCACGTGTGCGTGGGATGTGTACACATGTGTGCCCCTTGGTCCACATGTCACAACTATCCAGGCACCATGGAAAAGCCCCCCAGAGGTAGTAGAAATGGGTCCACATGGAGTGGCAACCTGTGATGGCCTGCACGCTGCTCTGGCCTGGCCACATGCCCTGCTGGGAGGATCATGACCTGGTGTCCTGACGCCTCTCCTGATGTGCCCACGGCGTGACCCTGGCCTCTCCACAGATGTTTACAGCAGGATCATACACAGAAAGCAGACACCATCACAGCCAGGGCTGCGCACACAGCAGCCTTGCTGGCTGGATCACAGTCCCTGTCGTGTGTGGTTTGTGGTGCCACGAAGCCACTTGAATGGGACTGTTATGAATGAGAAGGGCAGTTATGCAAGGAGCCTGTCCCGTCATGGGACAGACACCCCTGCCTTTCCCTCCCCATGCACACTTCCAAACCCTGCACTTCATACTAATGGCACTGAATGTCGAATTGAGTGTTTTAAATGGACCTTGTTTTGCTTTGTGTTCTCATTACAGAAGTAATAACTACCCCCAAAAAGCAAAATAAAAATCAGAATAAAAGCCACCTTTAATTCCACGATCAAGTCCCCCATAAATAACTCGGCTCCTGCCATGTCGGGGTCCTGCCCGCCCACCCTCACGCACTTGTACAGTCTGACTTTCTGTGATACAGATGTCCCTGCAGTCACACGCACCGCAGCCCAAGAGCCGTTGAGGACCTTCCTGCAGCCATTCGCAGGGCGAGCGCATTGTGCCATGGGGCTGGCCCCCGGGGTGGGGCAGCACGTTCCCCTGTGTTTTATCCAGCCTGGAAGTAATTGGCCTTTATCCCGCCCAGCCCATCCTAATGAACCATTTTTTCCTCTATGGCTTTGTGTGTCTGTCCCTTAGTTTTGTCCTGTTACTCCTAATTATGCTCCGCAAATAACCCTAAAAATTCCAGGCGTCCTTTGTGTGCATACTTAGGCAACGTGCAGCTTTGTTCCGATTGTTCCTCGAAAGGTGCGGAGAGCTTTTCTTGAGCCTTTGTAGTCTTGGTCTTTCTTTTAGCAGAATTGGAGAATGACAGGTCTTTTCTCTCAGAGTGATCCTGCTCTCTGTAATTTTCCCCCATCAGATGCAGAGTTGAGAAATGAGACATTTGCATTATTGTGTGTATGGATGAATTTCTGCCCCCAGAATCCTATTCAACTTATTTTGCAAATTGTGTTATAAAGCAGCCTAAAACACTTCAAGGGCACTGCAGAAGCCTCCCAGGGCTAGGCCCAGCATGCATCAGCGGCAGGCGGTCACGCGGAAAGTGATCACTCTGGTACCCAACATGCATGCACATCTCTGTTTGCTTAATTCTCGCGCCTGTGCCCCGAGGATTTGCATGGAAGGTGTGTGGCTTCCCAATCTAAGCCGGCCCTGTGGTTTGGTGCGAGGCCTCTGCTCTGGTTCTGGGGGTGGGGGCCTCATGCACCCTGGATATTAGCCCTGGAGGCTGCACTAGGCCATCAGAGATTGGCCTCTCCTGTGTTCCTGGTAGAGAGTTTGGCCCCTGGGTCAGGTCTGCTTCGTCTTGCCTTGCTTGGCAAATGATATGCTCTGTGGATGCTTTACACAGTGTGGCCCAAGCTTCCTGTGTTTGTTTAGTAACAGAGCATTTACGTGAGGAGGATTGTGGGAAAGGCTGCTCTCGTCTTCTCAAAGCCCCAGTCACTCTGGCTGCACTGGGAATGGAGAAGGCGACTCCTTGGTGAGTGGTTGGGAGTCACACTGGGTGTGCTATGGCCCTGGGACCTGGCACAGTCCTGCAGGTCTGGCCTGGTGGCTGCAGTGTCTGGAAGGAGAACATCCTAAGTCACAACTCCCAGCTGGCGTGAGTGGGGAAGCTGTGAGGAGTCTAAGACCTGGCTGGCCAGTGTGGGGATGTGGCAGGTCTCACAGGACCTATGCACATCAACCCCACTTCATAAGACTAAGCCATCAAGCTTAGGTGTTTTTCCAGTGTCCCCACTGTGAGTGGCAGAGCTGGGGTTCAGATCAGACGGTCTGGTCACAGAGTCCTCGCCCTGAGCCACCATGTCACACTAGTGCCTTGTGCATATTCTGGATCTGTCCTGGGCCCAACCTCTCTCACAATAATGGATTTCATTGTCTGTGAGGGGATGATTTTTTAAGATGCCAATGTCTGTGGAACATTTACTTCCGGAGAGTGGAGTACTCATAACCATGGACAGCGATGACTGTGGTGACTGCCTACATGTCCTGCTTCCATATTGTATACCGTCTTCTCTCTGGGAGCATGATATGATTTGCATCTATTTTCCTCCCAACACTCCAGAGAGACCGCACAGCCAAGAGGCTGGAGCCAGGTGCCACAGGCCAAGAAGGCCTCTGCAAGGTCCAAGGTCCAAGGTCCAGGCAGCAGGATACAGACTGAAGAGCACACCCCTCGCCAGCTGGAACTGTTGTTTTCACACACGTTGGCCTCTCCCCTGGCACCGAGAAGTAGGCACTGGGATGTGCAGAGAACGCAGATGTGCTCAGCTCCCCTCAGTGACCCCTCCGTGAGCCGAGTGTGCAGGGGGCAGGGGACGGGCCGCCTCCCACAGTCCTCCTGCAGCGGAGCTGCCTGCCTGGCCCACTGTAGGTGCTGCAAAGTTCTGCTGTGGTGCCTCAGGCCTGTGAGGAAAACACGGCTGGCAGGAACCTGGTTGTGCCCACACCCAAGCCTGCTTGGCAGTGATTGGCAGCTGAGTTTGCCTCTCACATCACCTGCTGCTGGAGTCAGTGTGGACTCAGGAGCAAAGCCCTCTGAGGCCACGGGCACACTCTGCTTGGCCTGGTACCATCTTTCCATAGGTGAAGAGACAGACACAGAGAAGGTGGGCAGCTTGCCCAGGCCACACAGCCAGCACATGCCAATGCCAGGGTTCAGAGGCAGGCATGAGGCTCCAGGGTCCTTGTTGTCATGGGTGACCTAGGCACCCAGTCTTGGGTAGCTGCGTGGAGGTGCCAATCCTCCCAGAGGCCATGGCGTGTGGCCATCTTGTCTACCATTCAAGGCTGCTGAACCTGTGGAGTGGAAAGCAGGACCTGAGAGTCCATCAGCACAGCCCCAGCCCTACCCTCCCAGAGGGACATCCTAGGTCCGTCACCCCAGGGCAAAGACCTGGCACAGTCAGTCTAGGACCTGCCCCTCAGCAGGTGCCCCTGAACCCGCAGGGGCGGGATCCCCTCTTGGGAGTGCCCAGCCAGGCTGCACAGCTGCATCCCTGCCAACACTGCATGGGGCTCCTTGCTCCTGTGGGCACTTTCCTGGGGTCTCCCCATAGCTTTCCCTTTCCCTTGTAAAACCAATAAAAACCCACATGGGCGGTGGCTAAAGTATGCTGTGCGCAGGCACAATTCTGCCAAAACGAAGCCCCTGATCTGTACAGCCAATATGTGCTCTAAAAAACATGCAGAGCATCAAGGCTGCTGGAGAAACCGCAGTCAGTCCTCACAGAGCAGTGCCAGCTGTGCCCGTCAGGGGCTCAGGGCCACTCGATGCTGTGTCACCCACATGACATAGTCCCATGCAAGGCGGGGGTAAGAACCCAACCACCAGCAGTCCCGGCACTTGCAATTCAATGCCTTCGAGATGACTTTGAGCTTGCCCCACCTGCAAGTTTCATCCTGGCTTCATTTTCATTCTGTTGACGTCACTGGCTGGCGTCTAGGGTTTCTATTGTGACGGACACTGCAGCAAGCATCATAAAGTGAACTTCTCATCTTCACAATTATACTAATATCTATCTCTAAAGTGAAAAGACCGGGCTTAGAGACCCTAGTGACTTGCCAAGTTCACATAAAGCATTTGTGGTGAGCAGACGTAGACCCTAGGCCAGGGCTTCCTCCCTCCAGGGTCTCACGGTGCTGGGCTGTGGGTGTGATCACAGATGGACGCACTGCTGCTCCCACTTTCACCCTCAGTGGGGGAATCCCAAACCTTTCACCTCCTCCCTCAACCTGCTTCCAGGAAGACTCCCTCAGCCCACCTCACTTGGGCAATGGCTGGCTCTGTACCTCAGCTGGACTTGCTGGTCTAGGTGCAGTGCATGCAGCCATGGAGGTTGGGCAGCCCCGTGTCCCCACGTCCCGACCCTCTCTGCTCACTCCACAGTGCAGGTGGGAGGCAGGTGAGACTGCGTTCACCCAGATTGAGTACGGGCATCGCCTCTCTTACACAATCCTCTGATGGCCTTTCCTTTGTTTTGCATTTGAGCATTAGCCCTAGAATAGAGGTTTTTAAAATAAATTCCTTGTCGAAAGGCTCTTATAGCCCAACAAGTGCTGGAAAACCCGTGGCAGGAGGAAGCAGAGGTGCAGCCACGCCTGCTGTTATCTCTCTGTTCCCTTTGTCCTCATGGCAGCCTTTTCTCTTAAGCTCACTGTCCTTGTCTCCTCAGCACCCGTGGTGATCCTGACCACAGGAGCCAGGGCTGGGCTGGGGTAGGGCGGTGCCTGTGAGGGCCCCCGGCCGAGGACTGGGCTGTCTCACCGTGGCGAACTGAGCCTGCTCTCTGTGGTGGGTCATCCTGCAGCCTTCAAATGCTGCTTCCTTTCCCAGAGGGGCAGCAGCTGCCAGCCAGACCTCAAGGACATGGTCAGGGGCAGCAGGTGTGGCGCTGCCAGGCCCCGGGTCCCCACAGGCTGCCCTCAGTTGGGAAGCTGTTTGGGGAGCAAGGCTCTGTGTTCCCCCATACGGGAGCCTCCTCACTCCATGGCTGATGTTCTCCTGATCCTGAACTCAGTCTGCCCATGCCGTACAGGAGGCTGGGGCCCCTTCTGAGTCTGCAAGTGTGTGCACAAGTGTGTTCCACACCTGTGTGTGTGCACACAAAGATGTTTGTGCTCAGAGCCAGCCTGCCCTGTGTGGCCCATGCTCTTGGGGATGAGTCTGCCTCATCCCTGCGTGAGGTTGGGAACACCTGTGACATGGTGCCTGGGACCCACTGAGTCAAGATGACCCCGGGTCACTCGGTGGCCTTTAGTCTGTGTGAGCTGTGGTTCTTAGCAGGGTGCAAAGGGGCCAGGTCTTGGCCTGAGAATCCCGAGGCCACCTGCCCCTGATGCCTCTCACTGTCTTGCAGGAGCTGTGCCGCCAGCGCATGGCCGTGCGCCCACCCGATCGGCCCGAGGGTCCACCTGCCTCCCGCATCAGCAGCGTCTCCTCCCAGTTCAGTGACGGCCCCATGCCCAGCCCCTCAGCACGTAGCAGCACCTCGTCCTGGTCTGAGGAGCCCGTGCAGTCCAACATGGACATCTCCACTGGCCACATGATCCTGGTAAGGCCATGCCTCGTGGCGGGTGGAACAACCCTGTCACAAACTGAACCCTGTCCTCTGCCATCCTGCTTCCCTGGGCAACAACATCCCCCTCGAGATCCTGCAGCCACTGTCCCTGCAGTTGCCCTTGTGGTTCCCAGCAAGGCGTCCACGCCTGGCACACCTGGGCTATGTCAGGTGTTTGCCGCGGCCTTGCTCTCAACAGTGGGGCAGGCATTGATGAGGGCCCACTGTGTGCACCACATCCCTAACAGAGGAGTAGCGGTCGCCTCCTTGACTTTCAGTTTCCAGCCCACTGGCATCACTGGGTAAATAAGCGTCACCAATATGCACTGTCATTAAGGTGAGCCTGGGGGAGCCTCTTCACAGAGACACAGCCTGCTCCAGCTGTCCGTAGTGACCACACGCAGAACGGCAGTGCGGCGGTGCTTGCTGCTAATGAATGTGCAGGTTTGCTTTAGAGATGCTCATAATTCCACCCTTCCTCACGCGCTGTCTGCCGATCTCACACCACCAGCGCTTTCCCTTGTAGGCACCGTGAAAGCCAGAACGCCAAGCTGGCACAGTGACTTTCTCACTGGAGTTGCACCCTCCGTGGGCAAAGCCGAGCCCACTTCCTCTCCCAGTTGCAGCAGCTGCTGTGTGTGGGGTGTGGAGGTGCCCACAGCTGTAAAATGAGGCCAGGACCACCTGGTGTTAGTACACAGCACAAGCTTTGGGGAACTGTCCTCATCAAATTACCTAATAATAATCTGGACTGCTGGAACTGGACCTTGAAAAGCCAGAAAAGTGCATTTTTTACTAAAAAACCTTGAGGCAGAGCTGAGAGGTGAAGCCCAGAGGTTGCTGGCAAAGCCCAGGATTCACTGGCCAAGTTGTCCCTGTATGTTTAAGTCTGGAGCTGTCTGGATGGGACAGTGAAGGAAAGTGAGGCACATAGCGACTGGCTCTAAGATAACACAAGGCAAAGCGAAGGAGTAGAGAAGTCTGACTTCCTGATCAGCGAGCAGACAGTGGCCTTTCCTTGCCCTATGACCATCACCTCCCCCATCAGCCCCTGCAGTGCCTTCCATGACTGGGCAGAGACACTGAATCCACGTGGCAAGCCTGCATCATGCTCTCGCTCTGTGCCCGTGGTCGCTGCTGTCGACAGAACTACTACTCTGCAGGAACAGCGGTCACGTTACTTGGGTGGGACTTTCAGAGATTTCGAGGTTTGTTACTTTCAGAAAAGGAGCCAAGACTAGAAGTTTGGACCCAGTGGAAATCGACACTGCAACTGAACCCACCGGCGAGTCCTTGCTGCCAGCACTTTGGGGTCCCTCAAATCCCAGGACACCAAGCAGGACCTGGTGACATCTTGGGGGCACATGCAACATGAGAATCCTGTGCGTTTCGCAGGTGAATGGCTCTGATGGTGGTGTGTGAAATACCTAAGCCACGAGGAAGACTGTCTCATCTGGCCTAAAATGAGGTCCTTTGGCAGCTCAGTTAGTGCCATGAGACCCTGTCTCGAGCATCTTGTCAAATGTGCCACCCCAGCCCTCAGCCTCGACCCATGAGCTCCATCAGCGCTGGGGACTCTGTATGTGCAGACTGTAAACTTGGGGAGGCCACGGCTTCCTTGCCACCTGTGCTGTGTGTGAAAAGGACACAACCAGGTCCATTTCCTCGACTGCAAGACACAGGCTGACATGCAGAGAGGCAAGGAGTGTGGTTCCCACTGCAGCCCGGGAGAGCTGGGTAGTCCCTGGGACTCTTTTTCCTTCAGGCAAGAAGTCCTAGCTTTCCCCTGGCCTCACTTCCAGCTGGACTCAGGCCACATGGGGTCTCATCTGGGCGCTTCCTGCATGGAGAGCCTCTCCTAAACTTCACCTGTCTTGAACTTAGCTCGTTCCCTCAGCAGGCAAGGCTACCTGGCTCACTGTTTGGCTGTGGGGTGACTGGCGTCCTCAGGAGAGGCTGAGAGCCACAGCTAGTGGACCAGAAGTGGCACCTAGGTGACCCAGGGGAAAAATCTGCATGGAATGTGCTGGAGAAACTGACCTTGGGGCTCACTAAAGCTCTAAGAAGCTAATTTCATGGTGACCATTCGGCCTGACCCTCGGTGTGGATGGCTCACATTTATCAGACAGCACACAGGCCGGTCGTCCTTGCTGTGTGACAAGGGCCCGGGGCTGTCAGGTAGATGATGCAGAGTCCAGGTGAATCTGAAGACCAAGAGTTCCGGGCACTCGGCTGCATTCAGCACTCCACTGGAGCGGTGGCAGCAAATGGCATTTTAACACAGATCTGAAAAATAAGGAGCAGGGCTACTTACATTCAATTAGGCGCAGGGATAGGGTGCACCCCCAGTGCCAGAAGGAGTGGCCAAGTTTCTGGGAGCACTGTTCTCCAGCCCCCCGGGGAGTGCTGGGCTGGTCAGGCCGTGGCCCGTGGGAAGACTTCTGCTCTGTGGATGGCCGTGCTCTGCTGCACGCTGACTTCTGTGCTAGAAACCATGGAAACAACTCAGGGAGCTTGTCCTCAGAGAGCGGTGCTAAAGGAGCCAGGGCGGGGACTGCTCATGGAGGAGATGGGGTCTCATTGGTGACATGATGAGACCACACAGGCTGGGGAGGCACTGGGAATGCAGCACGTCCAGAGGCAGGGCCAGTGGGCTGTGAGTGGACTGGGCGGAGGGTGGTCGCCATGCTCCCCAGCCTGGGCGCTGTGTGCTCACATATGGAGACCAGGCCAGGTTCCAGGGTCCCGTGAGCTAGCAGTTCAGCGTCCCTGGATAGATCTGCCGTGTTTTCTCCTCTGTGAACCAGGCCATGCAGGTGGGGGGCTGCAGCTGCTCCCCTCCTGGAGCTCTCAGCTCAGGGCCAGATCGTACAAGCTGTACCCATTCTGATTCCGACCTTGACTTTGGTTTTTGTCACGTTTGCCTTCCTTTGCTCAGACAGTGCTTTTTAAATATTTGATGTTTGATTCTCCTGGATTAGTTGTACATGTCAGTGAAGTTCAGTGTGATGTTCTAACATGTATAGAGAAGGCACTGATCAAATCTGCCTCCCTCGACCCGCCCCACGCCCCGACCTCTAGGAATCACTGTTCTGCATTTGGGATAAGACAGAACCCGCCTAGGTGTCCCCAAGCAGATGAGTGAATGAGGAAAGTCCCTGTGTGTGTGCATGTGTGAGTGCGTGTGTCCACTGTGCAGGCTTAGTCATGAGGAAGCCTGAACCCTGTTGCTGCTGCAGAGGGATGGAGAACACCATGTGGGGTGAAATGAGCCAGGGCCGGACATCAGCACAGTCCGTGCTCCCTCTCCTCAGTGAAAGCATCTTTTATTTTTTTTGGAACCAGGAATCGAACTCATGACCTCACACTTGCCAGGCAGGCCCTTGTGCCACTGAGCTAAATCCCCGCCTCCAAAAACATCTTCTAAAAAGCCCAACTTTCCTGGGTGGAGTTCAGGAGAAGGGACATTATCCACAGGAAACCGTTGCTGCAGTGTCACCAGCCCACCAACAGGAACCCTGACCAAAGGAGAGTCTGGCACCTAGTGCCATCTCAGGGAAGGCATTTGCAGTGGGTAGGGTCCCAAGGGAAGGCAACCAGGGCAGACTGTCAGACCAGGACGCTGGCTGCTATCTGGGGACATTCCAAGGCAGTGCAGTGCCGGTTCCTTGATCCAGTCAGGAGCTCTGGGAAGCAAGTGATGTCAATAATGTCACTTTTCAAACTGTTACAAAGTCTGTCATTGTGTTGTAAGGAAGCAAGAGACATGCCTTCCTAAGAGATGCTGGTGTGTCTTTTGTAAGGGGTGTGTTGTTTAAAAGTCCTATTCTTGTGTCACACATGCTGTCAGAGGGTGAAGCTTCCGTGTGTTGGGCTCCGTATGAGGGTAACAGATGACGACTGTCCTGAATTCTAACTGCCTGTGAATCATCAAGGTGTTGTACACGTGTTCCTAGCAGCCAGCACCAGCAGGAAGATCCTGGAGAGAGGAACGTGGAAAAAAAGCTGGGCTGGACATGGTGCATGCCTGCACTTGGGAGACTGAGGCAGGAGAATCACAAACTTGACTTGAGCACCTCAGTGAGACTCTGTCTCAAAATAATGAGAAGGCCTGGGATGCAGCTCAATGGTAAAGCTTTTATCTAGCATGCAGAACCCCCGGTTCAATCTCCAGCACCACTAGTTAAAAAAACTAAGTTTGTTTAAAAACCTCCTCCATTAGACTTACAGAACTGAATTCAGGAAATGGTGCTAAATGAACTTTTCAGGAAAACATCTGCCTCGGTGTTGAGTCAGTGGCCTTTGCCTTGCATTCCCTCCCAGCATGTGGCATAGTGATGTCGGAGAGCGGATGCCGTCCCCAGAAGCCACACCACAGGAGATGCGGTCAGGCTGTGCCCAGACACCCGCAGGACCCACAGCATGGGTGTAAAACCCACAGAAATGAGAGGTTCTGCCACTGCAGGAAGTAGCCTAAGGATTCCGCGTCACAGATGACAGAAGGCAGTGGGTGACCTGGTAACCAGTGTGCAGCTCTCATGGCTCTGGGGTTCACCACGGAGAACCCCATGACTGGTACAATGGATGCATGCAATGCAGCCACATGGAGACAGAGCCCGGGGCAGACGCACACCCCTCCCTGAATGTCAAGTCCCCTGAGAGCCCTTGGTTCTTCGTCCCCTCTCCTGCAGCACCCACTGGCTGTGCATGGCAGCACGTACCTGTTGCTGATGAGAAGGTGTCTGGAAACTTGCAGATCCCCTTGTGGAGCAGGAGGAGCCACTAGGCCCTGGGCCCTGGCAGGCTCCAACCTCAGTCTTCCTCTGTCCAAGCAGCCCTGGGGTGGCCAGAAGGTCCCTGTCCCCTGTCACTGGTGGGTCGTGGATGCAGCACCCGTGGGATCCGCTCTACAGCAAGACTTTGGCAGCTGCTCAAGGTCTTGCCACTCCTCTCAGCTGGGCCGAGATACCTTCCTCTCCCTCGCCTTCCTTCGGTCTCTATGAGCAGGTCACTGCCTCAGGCTCCATGGCGCCATCTTTCCCAGTGCCCATTAGGAGCGGCAGTTTCCCAGGCCAGGTGTAGACAGTGGCATTCACAAGGAAAGGGATGTCACCTGCCCCAGGGAAGACCCTCGTTGGGGTCTTTCCCAGTGTTACATGTCCCCAGGTTACACGTCCTGGGACCATGTTATCTATGCCTCCCTCTAGGAAAGGGTGGAGGGAAGAAGAGACCATCCTGTCAGGAGAGCCACCACCCCTAGGGCCCCAGGGGTCCTGGTGGTGCTTCTGCACTGGGACCCCTCGGGAGCAGTTTAGAGCCAGCCACACGAGTCAGTCGGACCTCCAGTGGCTGCCTGGCTTTCTGGCCTAGACCTGGAGCCCCATCCGAAGGTCACCTGTATGGTGCTCCTGTGTTGGAGTCACAGGGACACCTGAGGCCCCAGGTAGAGGCCTCCCTGTGCAAGAGGAAGGTCTTGGACAGCAGTCGGCAGCAATGCCCCGCACATATCCCTGTCCCAGCGGCTACTTTGCTCATTGCTCCAGATAGAGCAGCTCAGTGTCTCCCACTAAGGACAGTTCCAGCAATTTTCAAAATCTTGCCCCTCAGACAATAGTATGTGAGAATAGACAAACCTGCCTCCTAGAAGATGACCCTGGGTCCCTGTGGAGGCTTGTGGTTTGTTCTGGTAAATACTGTCATTCCCCGCCCGCCTGGCAGCTGACAGTGCTCACCTCACTGTAGGTGCTGGCCAGCCAGCCCCAGAGCCTCTCGAGGGAAAAGGCAGCTTCGACTTTCTCTTCCTGTGTCTGAGCCTGGGTCAGTCACACATCTTGGAGCCCTCTTTCCTCCCTAGGATGCTTTTGCGGCCCCTCTGGGCAGCATGCGGCCCCTCCTGAATACACAGTGCTTTAGACCCCAGGTCAGAGCAGATGTTGAATCCAACCCACTTGCTCCTGTCCCTCTGTGGACTCAATTATTCCCCTACATGGGCCAGGCAGCCCTAGGCATCTCCAGTAGCAGCATCAGTTCATCAGGACAGAGTTTCAGGAAGGCAAGGAAACCCCACAGAGTCACACCAGGGTCGCGGGCAGGAAGCGCACTGTGGCAGGTGCACACGTCTCCCATGTGCGAGGCTGTGGTTCCAGGCAGTGTCGCCCATGATGTCGACCAGAAGAGGAGCTGAGGGCAAGCGTGTGGCCAGGCTCTGTGTGCGTGGAGCAGCTGTGACACAGCGTGTTCCTCCCAGGTCAGGCATGGCAGTCTGGCTGCTGCGGGGTCCTCACTGTGACTCAGGTGGCCTGGCCTCCCAGCCAGCAGTGACACATCCCAGCCTCTTCCTCTTCTGAGGACAGCAACCAGCTGGGTTAGAGCCCCGCCCCCAAGGGCTCATTGCAAGTCAGTCCCCGTGTTAGGGCTTCTCTGCAGATGAAGTCACACCCTTCACATCCTCCAGGCATCCAGGGATGTGAAGATTTGGGGGACACAGCTCAGCCCACAGTGAAGGCCATGTGTGATGCCCATGCCAGCCTGTCCTGGTGGCTTGAGACTGAGGGGAGGCCCTGTCTTCCTCTAGCACCCATGTGGGTGATTCTGTCCCTCTGTGCTGGGCAAGCTGTTATCCCGGTTCTTTTTTTTTTTTTTACAGCCTGTGCCCTGCCCACCTCCCCGGTCCAGCGGTCTCATGCTAGTCCCCGTGTTCCTCATGACTGTCTTCCTGACTTTGCACCTCCGTGTTTTGGAATTCTTCTGTGCCCTGTCATGGAATGTTCTTATTTTATTTTTATTTTCACTCCGGACTTACCGTGTGTGATCGCTGAACCTGGGAATTCCCATCTTCTCTCAATTCTGGAGACTCATAAGTCATTTATGACCTAAATTTGCCCCTCTTTGATGTCCTTTCTAGTAGAAATGAGTTGGGCACTGATACCCACATCTCTGTGTCTTTCACAACGCTCTCTTGGCCCCTGTGTCCTGAGGTCCAAGGAATTTCCTTAGCTTTCTCTTCCGATGTATAGTACCTCTCTTCAGCATCATCTAATCTGCTTATCCACCCATTGTATCTGTAATGTCAAGGAGTGTTTTGTACTTCTGCTGGTCCATTTTGTTCTTTTTCAAATAAGCCTGCTGGATTATTCTGCTGCTTCTCTGGTTTCCACCTTAACCCTTGCGTTTGTTGCAGATGTATCAGTTGGTTTCTACCTCCTGCGACTGTGGCATCCTGGGCCTCATCCTGCTCTTTGCTCTTGAGCTGACTTGCTCCTAGTGATGGTTGTATTCCAACCAGACTCCCTCATCCATGGTCTCCGACAGTCTGCTTCTCCTGTGACCCTGTGCTTGGCACATTCACTTAGGAGCCTTGGAGAGCACTTTTGTAGAGCCGGCCACTCAAGCATCTTTACAACAGGCCCCTCCCCTCAGCTCCTTTGCTAGAGCTTGGGTCATTCACATGAGGTTGATTGGAGCCTCCATCCTTGCTGAGGCCAATGCTCTTGTCTCCCCCTTGGAGACCACTGGAGATGGACAGGCCTCCTGTGGCCCAGCATACTCTCACCCCAAGAGCATGGTGGTTGGAGGGTCCTGGTGCAAGTCCGGCAGAGTACAGAACTCCATTTTAGGTCCAAGAAACCACCTGGCCCTGCTCAGCCACTTAGTTACCAGTCCCCACCGTATTTCTCATGTCCCTCTCCAGGAACTTCCCCAAGCTCTGGGAAAGGCTGTCCGTGGCATTGTCTCCTTCTCTATCTCACTGGGGATGTGGGTTGTGCATTAAACAAAGGAGCAGCAGTTCAGGGGCTGTGTGGCCTTTAATTTCTCAGCAGTGGGCAGTGGCATCCGAGAACCAACCCATGTGCTCTGTAATTCACAGACCCCTGTGGGTGGCCTGGCTCCCAGATTCACCCTTCTGGGTCAGACAGAGCCGCTACCTATAAGCCCGCAGGCCACACACAGTGGTGCCAGGTGCGCCCTATGGGCCGCTGATAGCAGAGCATGCTTGCAGTATGAAGGCAGCTGTTGGCAGGGGCAGGCTCACTCCAGAGGGCAATGACACCTGGTAACGCACTGTCCTTCACCAAAGCCGTTGGGACGGGGTTGTGGTCTGAGCAGTCTGTGGTGGGACTGAGCAAAAATTAAGTACGTGCTATGGTTATAGCTCTGACGTCACTCCACGCTGTGGCAGTGCTCTTGATGTTCTCTGTCTTTGCTATTCCTCATGTTCCTGTGCGAGGCCTGTCCTTGCCAGTTCCTGGCTGCAGGGCCTGCCTCTGACCTGGCTCTGCTTCTGCTCCCCCCAGCCTGGCCACTCTGTTCTCCCCAGAGCTGAGGAGGAGAAGGGACAGCGGCTCAGGCTGCATCCATCTGGGCAGGTCCAGTTGGCTAGGAGCTGAGATATCTCGGAGCGCTGGACTTGTGTCCCCCGGCCCATTTGCGTCTCTTCATTCCTGTTATTCCTCATGAGCACAGAGCTTGTTTCAGGGAGGTAAAAACCAAAACATTCTATTTTTAATGACTACTTCTAGAATTTCTGCACATATTTTCTAATAATGTGTTGTAGAATCCAGTGTTTCCCATTCTAATTATGGGAGATAAAAATTCATGCCTATGTCACTGTCTGGGTAACCTTTACTGCACTCACTGGAATTCTTTATTCTTCCAAAAACTTCATCAGAAAATCGTAACGAGTGCATCACTGGTACAGAACATAAAAGGCTGCTGCTAAGAAAAGACCCGCTGCTCTGTGACCGATGGTGCTGCCAGCGTTGCTAGGCAACCACCTCCCTCTGCCCCCCTCCTCAGGCTTCCCTGTTATAACCACTGTCGTCATCCACGGAGTAAAAATGTCTCCTGCAGCCCTTCTCGTGCAGGTGGGTGACATAGACAGAGGTGCCGGTCTCTGAGAGGATCATGTCCTGTAATTGTGGCTGGACTTTGGCCCCCTAGATTTCCTAGGTGACAGTCAAGTCAGGAAAGGTAGGTGGACGGCCATTGAAACAAGCAGCTCTGCTGTGACGTGGCACACAGAGACCCTACAGCAGCTCAGGAAGAGCCCTTGAAAGGCACCAGTGCCACCTGCGTCCCCAAATGCCAGCATGAATGTACCCGCAAGCACCCCGGTCCTGCTGCCACAGCCCCCACAGGGGATGCAATCTCTCCTGGAGGCTGCTCTCCTGCCTTGTTATCCGTTAGAAGATCTCTCCATCCTGGGTCATCTTAGAATTGCATTTTCATGAGAGGCCTTTATCTCTTGTCCCCTGCCTGTCCCATTAACTCTTTGGAACCCAGGGCTGGCTTTCCAGTGAATTTTATGCATTAATGAAATTTTTAAGCAACTCAGAGTACAGAGTACACTTCCCATGTCAAAGGGACGTGGTTGAATTTGGACTCAAATTCTTATTTTTTCTTATTGATAAAGAATGTATATTGATTGATATTAGTAAAAATTTATTGCAAATGAAATATTTGCAAATAGATCCTTTCATACTCTCCAAGTAAGTTATAAAGACTAAACAAAAATGCAGCTTTTGCCAGATGTTTCCCCTTTTGTAGTGGCACAGTTCTGATTTCCATTCCTCCCCGAAGCCTTCGAAGGCGTTAACTTTCTTTGTAAAGGCCAACGTTGGTTTCTGTGTTAAACTATCCACATTCAAACTTTGATTATCCAAATGGAAAGAGAGGATTTAATTATTGCTAAGCAGAAAGGTTTAAAAGGATGAGAAAAGAATTAGGAAACTCTAATCTATTTAGAATGACTGAGATTTATCTTTTGGTCTTCTGCATAGTCTCTTCTAAGATTTTTAGTGTTTTCTATTTGCCTATGACAATAGCTACATCATCAGTTGAAATAAGATACTTTATTTATAAGTATATGATGAAGGGCTATTTTGGGAATTCAAGGTTCCATGAGTAGATGTTTTTTAAACTTCTAAAAGGCAGATATCAGTAATAATGTTATAAAATAGACATAAATTTTCTTTAGGCTTGTTTGAATTGGAATAGTTGCAGACTGGTGTTTAAAATCAGCACATTGTCAATTTTTTTTAATGTCTGCAGACCAAAATTGCAACAAGAGAAACACACAAAAGATATTTGGTAAAGGCAGGTGGTCTGGATAAATAATGTTCCTTTCATTAACATATTTCCCTTATTAACTATGTAATTAATTGCACACAGCCAAGGGAAGGCATGGAAATTGCATTTTGTGATATATCAAAGCTGACTTACGCGTCACACTTCCATACAATTTGCCATTAATGAAGCCCGAGATGGAAGCCTCAAATCTATAATTATTACTTACTCTTTGAATGACAAGCAAAGAATTTTATCAGCAGAGTTTTAAATGAAAAGGGATTAGCAGTTAATGTTGAAATTGTTAATCTTTCTTATGAAAATAATTTTAAAGAAAATGTTTTAGTGGAAAGGGAGGCTCGAGGAAAGCATCTGCCATTGAAAAAGCCATTTTCTGATACTCCATGTGCATTTGTCTGCATCTGACAGCAGGATGAAAGTATTTTTTAAAGTGAATGAATATTTTATGGGGGCTGGAGCTGATTGTGTATCCGGGGAATTATCATCACTATCCCCCCATACCTGGCCAGGGACTGGTTTAGGCAACCGAGACCCAAGCCAGGGTCAGAAAGGAGAATGTCCTGCACAAATGAAAACTTCCTTGACTCTTTAACACCATGGGCATCTGCCCCTGCCCCTGCTCACAGCTCCTCATTGTAAGTAACGGACATAGGTATGCTCAGAGAAAGCCAACTAACGGAACAGTACCGCCCGATGGTCCAGAACTGTACGGTGGGCAGCTCTGCTGGGCTTGCATCACCACCGGCCTCTTCAGAGTGTCTGTGCTGTGACCTGACGTCCATGTTCCCACCACATGTGACCAGCCTTTGACCACACTGGGCCTCAGCTCAGAACCCAGGGACCCATTCTGCATCCCCAGACCCAGTTGTGCCGGGACCCTTCACCCACTCTGCAGTGTTTACCACACCCGGGGTGTGCACCAGACACTGTCCGTAGCGTACAGGTGTGAAATTAGCTTATGGGAGGGCCTACCACACGCCTTCCATTAACCTGTGCTTCTGAGTTTTCCCCTGAATTGGTGATACTGACTAAAATACTTAGTTTATGGAGCTGCCCAGATAGCAGTGGGTGAGAGAGAGGCACCATTCTTGCTTCAGGAGCTCAGGAAGCCAGGCTGTCACAGCTCCTGGAGCCTGCAGCAGGCACTCATGGTGTCCCAGGATGGACACCTTGCTAGAGATGTCCTCGAGGGTCAGCATGTCAGCACCAGAGTTCCAGTGAGCTCTTCAGGAAGCTCTGAGCCCTTTCCCATGAAATTGCACAAAGGTGATCATGTGCTGTGCAGCAGTGAATTCTTTACTCAGAATCCAGTCACTCCTTGGTTTCCATCCAAATGTGTCTTGAACGAGCGGAGCCCCATCATTCTCCTCTGACTCCTAATTCTGCCGTAGATCTTTGTGTCATCAGGCACTCAGCTCGAGGTTGCAGGAGTCACTTACTATCTGGAGCCCAGGCTGTCAAAAAGTGTGTGGTGTTCCCCACCTGCCAGTGGAGCTGGTCATCATGCATCTGTGACAGAACCATGCGTGGGCTTGGGGACAAGCCCTCAAGCACCCTTGTCTGCATTTCGGGAATTGCCCTATCTCTGGAGAAGTGTATCAGGACATCACAGGTCACTCCGGTTGTTCAACTATTTACATTGACGATCTTAGGTTCAGCCACGGTCTGTTCATTTTCCGTGCTGCTTAGTGTACAAAGTAAGGTTGCGTACAGCGGGTCACACGGAAGCCAAATGGTGCTACCAAGGATCTGAATGTTTTCTCCCTGTAACCCAAGCATGGAGGTCATTAGAAATATCAGGGTTATTCTGACTTCTGTTCAGGCTTCTGATGTCCAGTAAACCAAGGTCTTTCTGAAATTGAGTCACAGATGTCATTTCTTGCTGTGATTATGTGAGGGATAGAATTTAAACTAATTACAAAATATTTCGAAAAAGCAAAGGTCACAGAAATTTAAGGAGTGTAAGGAAGATCAGTTGGTGATGAAACAGTCTAAAATCTCATTAGCTTCTTGGGCAAATCCTTGCAGCTCTACGTGTGGAACATTCCACACTTGTCCTCACCCTGCCCTGCCTTCACACCCTACAGTGGAAATAACCTTCTTAATCAGAGACCAAGGGCCCTTCTTTTACTTCAAGCTCCCCAGTGCCTTCGCCTTACTCTTCGTTGTTGTTGTCGTTGTTGTCAGTGTTGGTTTTTTTGTACTGGGGATCGAGCTCAGGACCTTGCACTTGCTAGGAAAGTGCTGTGCCGCTGAGCTACATCCCTGACCCCTCTCCCTCTACTCTTAAGGAACCCTGCGTCCATACCACACCCACATGCCACAGGCTCTGGCCTGGGGCTTCCATACGCCTCCCCCTCCCTTTCTTCAACCTGCCCTGCCCTCCCTCGCTTGCTGGGAGGCTCCAGATCTGTGCCCATCCTGACTCCAGCCCTGCCACCCCCTCTTCTACAACCCACCAAGCCCCGACACATCGAGCTCCCCCTATTTTTCAGGAAAGAACTCATAGTCACTCCCTCAACACAGATCTGGGGTCTCACAGCCCAAGCCTCTGTTTCATCAGGGTTGCATACTTGTGCCTTGTACTGTCATCTGAAGCCATCAGGTTAATTCTGTCTATGTGTCCTGGACACTCCTCCAGTTAATGAGATCAGCCCTACAGAGACAGCCTGGACTGAGGAGGTGCTGAATAAAACCATTTGAACCCTTGACTGACCAGTCCACAAGTGGGAGGAATTCTGGCTGAAACAATAACTCTCCTCTCAGTTGGGTGTGGTGGCACATGCCTATAATCCCAGCACTCAGAAGGCTGTGGCAGGAGGACTGTTGCAAGTTCAAGACCAGCCTGGGCTGCAAAGTGAGCCCAAGGCCAGTCTGAACTGCATAGTGAGACCCTATCTCAAAAAGACAAAAAAAAAAAAAAAAAAAAAAAAAAAACCTCCGTTCTCCACTTCTCCACTCTCTCTCCCATTACTGGAGACAACATCCAGTTTCACTCTAGGTTTAAATATAGAGTTATTCTTTCATAGGAAAGGTGGTGTGATTCCCTTAATTATTTTCCATTTCTTATAAGCATTCCCCTTTGTATTTTACCAATGCTCAGATAACCTTAATTTTTAAGATGTTTAAATAAGATAATAAGATTCATAAAATTGTTCATTTAAAATTCTTTGAGCTCCTTGAAGAGTGACAGCCTGAGCAGGCAGTGGGTGTCACTGTCATCATCACCATGGCTGCTCAGCTCCTTGTCTTCCCGCAGGAGACCTCTGTCACCCCCTACACACACACACACCCAGTACCACGTGGCACTGGAGAACACTAACACGAGACAAACCCATCCCATGGAGGAAGGAGGGCACCCCCCCCACCCCGTGCAGGTGGCAAGGACAAAGGGACTTATTTTTTTAAGGTTTATCAGAACATTTCTGGGACAGAATGTGTTCATTAACATTTTCTACCAGGCACCCGCTGTGTGTCTGTAAAACTGTAATTTTCTTTCTCCATAAATCTATAGCATAAAGGTTAAAGGAAGTCACCACTTATTGATGGTCACTCTGCCTTTAGAGATCCATGAGCTTTGCCCTCCCAAGGTGACCCCCACAGGCCTGTGGTGCAGCAGCCCAGCACGCATGAACCCCTGCTCCATAAAACACAAAACAGAAGCTAAAGAGACCCAGAGATAGGTCCACCCTGATGGCCCCAGGGAACATCCTGCAGCCACGGAGCATTCAGAACTCCTTCGAACTGATGTGATCTCCGAGTACTGGACTTCTAGACTTCTAGATTTCTAGAGCTGGAATACCAAAAGCTAAAATTACAGTTATCCAAATACATTAATTAAGCTTCCAGGTAATTGAGTTTGGTACCGTGGGGGTTTAACCAGTTTCTGTGTCCTCCTAGCTCAGCACTTTGCAAAAAGTTAACCACCTTCTTCTTCACTCTTCTAGAAGCGCATGAGAATTAGGGTGATGATGTCTTGGTCTTGTCTTCCCTCATCTCCCTCGCAGTTCTCTGATGGCTGCATGCCGCCATCTTGAGCTCTGTTTGAGGGAGAAGCATTCTTACGTCTTGCATGTGTTTTATTTTTCAGCGATGAAAAGAATTTTAAACAAACTGGGTAACTCAGTAGTGTTCCTAGCCCCAACCCCAGGGCACCTCGCTCTTGGTCCTCCTGAGGACTGTTTTGTCACTGTCACTCACTGACCCTCTTCTCCCTGGACTTGCGTGCCCTTGGGTACTTCCCAGAAGGCTTCCCATTTGAAAGCATTTGAATTTTTCTCCACTACTCAAATAGTTTAGAACTTTGTATCCTCTCTACATTCGATTGGCTACAGTGTTAGAAAGTGGAGATGGCCTCTTGGACAGGTTTCAGGAGCGCCAGGCCTGCAGGGCACCTGCGTGGTCCTGCGAACAGGGCAGTGGGTGCCCACAGCGGCCGCGGATGTGGCAGTGACTCCATGCATGTGTGTCGGTGCATCCAGGTCTCACTGCCCACTAGCCACACCTACCTCTGCACCTCCAGATACCTTCCTCACTGGGAGCTCCTCGTCTTTAGAAAAACTCCACGAAAGCAATTTTTTTAAGTGCAATACCTAGAAAAAGACCCTATGAGTGGCCTTTATTCCTCCTTGTTCCCTGGCCCTCTCCCTCCTTCTCAGGCTTGATAGAGGGAGCCCAGAGGTGGCTTCCAGTGCCTGGCTTGCTCTTCTCAGACCCGCTCCACATGGGCATGTGAGCCACCCCACGTGGTAGCTGGGTGATGGCCTGTCGTGACACGTGGACATGTGCTCTGTGCGTGACACCATGGCTGAGGAGCCAACGCAGTCCACGTTCCAATGCCTAGCAGGACACACTGATCCTGTCCCAGGGCATGAGTGGCGTTGGTGGAGGCCAAGCTCAGGACAAAGGTGCTTGCCCGCTGTGTTGTCGTATCAGTTGGAAGGTGGGGAGGTGACTCAGAGACAACCCTTGGGTCTGTGGTTCCTGTTTCTGCAGGTCTTCCCCAGGCTGAGAACCGTGTGGCTCTCTTCAGTCACTTAACCGCCTCTGACCTTTGAGTTTGCAACACTACTTTGAATTTCTAATTTCACATATTTTAACATGCCCAGTGCATGATGTGTAAAATGTGTCTCATGCAGCAACCTGTAGACAGCCAAAGTGCCCTCCCAGCAAGCAGCAGGCCGTGCCCTGCTCTATGGTGTCCTGTGTGCGGCCGAGGTCTCACCAGCCCATCTTCCTCTCGTCTTTTCAAATTTTTGCTAGAAATTCAAATGCCTTACTTTAGAATTCAAGCATTTAGCATCAGCATTTCCTTTAATGCATCCATGAAGATAAGTGGTGGTGTTTATTTTTAAAGATAAACAAATCATCCTTTCTCCCAGAGAGCAGCAGAGCAGCTTATTTCCTGCTTATTTCAAAGAAAGCAGAGATTTAAACACAGGCCCTAAGGTGGCCTTGGCATGGGTGGCATTCTTCACTTTAGCAGAGGGTTTGACTTACCACCACTAAATTAAAGAGCATTGTGCTACAGTAAGCACCAGGGTAAAGAAGGAAGAGCATCAGAGCTAACCTAGTATTAACTATGTCCACAAAAACCTGCTTTATATAATAACCTTTGCTGCAGTGGTCAGATAAGTATCTTTTTCTTTTGAGGAGATACTGGGGAATGAACCTAGAGCCTTCACACAGAGCTACATACCAGCTCCTTCATCATTTTCAGTTTGAGACAAGATTTGCTAAGTTGCCAAGCTGAGCTTTAACTGGCAGTCCTCCTGCCTTAGCCTCCCAGAGTGACATAACAGTCCTTCCCCACCATGTCCGGCTAAATGTTCGTTTCTTGCACCACCGTCGCAGGGATGACATTTCCTTGTAACCTCATCTGCGTCCTCCACATCTATAGACCATGCGGTGACGGGGTCTCTGATGATCCCTGAGGACTTTCTGCTGACATCGGTGGTCTTGGCGCGTTTGAATCAACTGAAACATCACCGATTTGCCAACAGGCTCTGGCTTCTTTATAAACAGCTCGCCCTCCTCCTGAGTGTTAGCGCCGCCCAGCGGAATTCGTTTTCATCATTCTCTTTGATACTAATAATGACACTTCTTGCACCTATCCTGCTGAAGGCTAAGAGATGGCACAGGAACACAATCTTTGTGACCTTTCATGGACCCAAATTCATGCTGGCCCAGCCCAGGCTGCATCCTGCCACTCCACTGGAATTCCACAGCACCACGATAGAAGTCGTCCTTGCCGAGCAGTGGCTCGGTTCCCATTGTCTCTGAATGGAGCACCTCCTGCTGCTGCCTCCTCTCAATATCCTCAAGGAGGAGCTTCCTCTCAGGAGAGCAGCACACAGAAGGGGGCCACCGCATAGGACGGGGAGGCACCCCAGAGTGGCCGTCCTTTGTGCACTACTCTCCTGGTGGAGAGCGTGGGCCGTGTCAGGAGGCTTTGCTCAGCGTCCGGATAAACAGCAGTGAGGAGACCGAAGGTTTATTAGAAACACCACTGTCCCCTGTCCACCTCGTAAAACATGGAAACTCTGCTGGTTATCCGTCTCTGTTAGTGGTGGTGTCCCAGCCCTCGCTGACAGCCTGGCACGGCAGCAGTGTGGCCACGGTTCTTGAAGCTGCTGCCAGTGTCTGGTACTTGTCGCCACTCCACATGTCCTGTGTCCAAGCTCCCCAGGACCACAGTAAATCATGGGAGGAGAGAGTCTCAGAGATCCTCCAACTCCATGTCTTTGATGGGAAACCAAGGCTCCTCCATATGCTCCACAAGTACACACTCCATGTCCACAGAACGCAAGATGGGTGTCAACTTAGTTGGCATCCTTCAAAACCACCTTTAGAAGTATGTCCCCGGTCCCCAGTGTGTGCACCAGGATTCCTGTCTTATGCAGGAGCAAATTAAGGATCTGTAAGGTCAGGGGGATGCTCACAGGTAAACAACAGAAAAGCAGCCCTTCCTATACCACATCTGCCCAAGCCAGCACCTCCCCACTTTCTAAGAGCCCCTGTATGCAGTCAAAACTCCCCCATGTCGGTGAGGGCCATGCATGACAGGTGCACTCACCTGAGGTCAAAGCCTCTGGAGATGGCAGCACAGCCTGCAGTGTGGTTGACTATTAAAGCCTCAAGGTCCCAGAACTCTCTCCCCTGCCCTCCGGGTACTGGTTGATTGGCCAAAAGATGGCGCGGGATACACGTGGGCTTTGTTCACTACCATGCACACATCCTCTGCCTCGCACTGCTGGAACCCTTTAGTTATATGCGGTTTGGGATTCTGTATAAAATGCTCCCATTAAATGTGGGCACCAGTGGTCTGTCTGACATAGCTTCCCATCCAGGGCACCTAGCAGCCCGTGGTCCTCACCACCTGAACCTGCCCTGAATCTTCTATAAATGGACTGAGAGCGCAGGCCAGGAACAGGTCAGGGGGTGGGGAGTGCTGGTGGGTGGCAGTGAGAAGGAAACGTCAGTTCGGAGCACCACAGATTGAGCTCAGGTCTCGTAAAATGTCTTCGGGAAGCTGATGATGCCATCCTTGAAGGAAAAGATTGGCAGGAAATGCAAGTTCATCCTGAGCCACTAAAGATGCCGTGGCCTCTCTCGTGATCTAGAGTCAGCTTCGGCCCTGTGTGGGCTGTGTGCTCCCGGACCCTGGGGGTTCCGCTTCCCCTGGGCTTGTGTTTCACACAGGCAAGTGAAATGTCAGCCTCAGGAAACAGCAGAGGTCAGGAGAGAGGCACCCCTGGGGTGCAGCAGGAATTCAGAGCAGTTGCAGAATTCCATGGGGTTTAAGAGTGCAGGCGGGTCCTGCTGAGTCGGTCCAGCCAGAGCCCTTCGAAACTCACATGTGTGGGCCGTGCCTTTCTGAGATCACGGTGCACGGCCACACAGTCCCCAGCGCCAACTCGCAGACGTGAGTGCTGAGCTCTGGTTCTTCATTCTGATTCCCAGGTACCTCAGCCATGGTGGGGCTTCCCAGCTGCTCCACCCAGGCCTGGCAACCTCAAATTCCTCATCTTAGTCCTTCCATGCAGGGCCACTCCGCCCAGATCGGGGACAGCACACAGAGGGGTGGGGCACATCCCCAGCCTGTGACCAAAGGAAGGTCCTGCCATGTGCACAGGAGGGTAGGCGTTGGAGGAGACAACCCCAACTGGACCCAGATATACTTCGAGGCTATGGCTGGGGCCCACCCTTTGCATGGGTTTCAAGATGACTCTGAAAAACTGAGGAAGGAAGAAGGCCACAGGAAATGTGACATGAGACATCGACATTCCTGAGGTCTCAATTTTAAGAATTTCTTCTAAGCTTCAGAGAACTCAGAATCCTTGTCTCTGGGTACCCATCGCCAATATGAGACATTAATCTGCAGTACAGGTTACTTACAGGTCACCAGGAAGCATGCAGTGTATCACTGCTTGGGCTGAGGGACTGAAATACGGTCCACACCCTAGAAAAAAATGAATATCAGAGATCTTGAGGCTACAGTGACAAAGTGCAGGAAACAATTGTTAAGAAGAAGATGCGTGATGGGGACAGGGTTGAAGAGTGTGCTGGAATTCAGGGAGAATTCGACATGGCAGCATTACCGGGTGCAAAGCTAAAGCTGGGGGATGAGGGAGCAGGCAGTGGGGACGGGGCCTCGCTGGGATTCAGAGCAAGTCAGTGAACAGTCTGGACAGAGCACAGTGCTAGTGTGTGCATGCCTGGTGGGTTGGTTTGGGGGTTTTTTGTTTGTGTGTTTTGTGTTTTTCTGCAGTAGTAGGATCAAACCCAGGGGTGCTCTACCTCTAAGCTATATACCCAGGCTTTTTTATTTATTACTTTTTTTTCTGAGACTGGATCACACTAAGTTGCCCAAGCTGGGTTTGAACCTTTGATCATCCCGTCTCAACCTCCAGAGCGGCTGAGGTTACATGTGTGCACACCACACCTGGCCCTTGCTGGTTGTCGGAAGTCATACTTTTCACAAGAACACTGGCATCTCCCCTCACTCCCAGTCTTACTTTCTGAGATTTCGGCCACCTATGGTCAACTATGGTCTGAAAATATTATCTGGAAAACCCCAGAAATGAGTTCCTGAATTTCAGATTGCAGCCATTCTGAGAAACAGGATGGACCCTCCAGCCTTCCCACCCATCCTGCCCAGGGAGGACACTGTGCCTCTGTCTAGCATCTGCACACAGTACATGCCACCCTCTACAGTTTTCAGGTTGAGTGCATGGTGTCATGGGCTGGTGTTTGGGAGCCCTTCCTTAGTGATGGCTTCAAAGCACGAGGGTCACAATGCTTGTCACTTGGATATGCCAGGCAGAAGCTAGAGAGAACTTCCTGTATGTGGAAAGGCAAAAGCTCTTGACATAACAAGGAAGGGCTTCAGGGGCTGTTGCTGCTGTGTCCCTGTGCTTGACCCACAGTCACGCTTGCTGCAGGTACCTGTGTGCAAGAACTTGTGTGTTCTGAGCTCAGTGCTGCTGGTGCAGGTATCCTGTGCTGACCTGTTGCTCTGTGATGCAGGGAATGAAAGGCTGATGTGACATCAGGAACCCAGCCAGGGCAGCGCCTCCATGTGTTCAGAGTCCAGGCTCAAGCCACAGAGTTACCACTGGCCGCAAGGGCCA